>CAUYPK010029462.1:0-14158 GCA_963574355.1 Loris lydekkerianus
TTTTTTGAGACAGAGCCTCAAGCTGTCACCCTGGGTAGAGTGCTGTGGCATCACAGCTCACAGCAACCTCCAACTCCTGGGCTCAAGTGATTCTCCTGCCTCTGCCTCCCAAGTAGCTGGGTCTACAGGTGCTCGCCACAACGTCTGGCTATTTTTTTGGTTGCAGCCGTCATTGTTGTTTGGTGGGCCAGGCTGGATTCGTACCTGCCAGCTCAGGTGTATGTGGCTGGCGCCTTAGCCGCTTGAGCCACAGGTGCCAAGCTCTTTTTTTCTAAGTAACTTTTCTTTCAACATCTAGCACTCAAAACTATCTAAGTTGAAAGATGATTTTGTCCTGTATTTGTCCAGTCTTAGTTTATTCTAGTAAGAGAAGTTACACCATTTCCCACAGTCATTATTGTTTACTATTTTAATTAGCAGTGAGCTATAATTATAAAAAAAATGGAACTATTAAGACCAGCCAAATAAACCTTTTCAAGAACCATGATTTAAATAAATCTCCCTGTTCGTACCATGTACACGTAGCTCACATTACCAAGTCTGGCCAGCTGAGAGGAGGCCAAATGGATTCCTTTGTGGTTCATAAACACCCAGGAGGATAACAGCATTGTACACCTGGGTCTGACCATCTGTCTGGGCCTTCCTCTGATAAGTGACACCTGCATATACAGCCCCATACAAAGGCATTTTTGTGTGAGGTTAGTTAGCACCAAGACTCAGATATTTTGTGTGAAAGAGTAGAGCATATTATAATAATACAGCAATTTCAGGTTATTTGGATGTATGGGTTCTGGGAGTACATTATGAACCCAGTTCAAAAATCTAGATTTATAAAGCTGGTTCAGAGGATTGTTTATTTTATAAAAGGAGTTTTTTGCAGACTTTCCTGACATATTTGGAATGTTTTTGATTTTCATACAATGAGTCAGAAATGCAGCTATTGTTTTAAACAAGGTGTGTTTGTGCCCTTAATGGAAGCCCGTTTCTCTCGTTCAACCATGTACCTGAAGTGCCTTCTACCGTCTGAGGTTCAACTGCATGACACTTTGATACCTAAATTAACCATCACTTGGTAACTGAAGCACCAAAAGATTTTTAACTATTAAATGCATTGGGTGTGAAATAGCAGGACATAGAGAATATTTTATATTTTCAAATGAATATTTTCCCTACATTTTCTTAAACTCTTAGTAATTTATTTATGGACTTTGTTTCCCTAGTGTAACTCAACTCCACTTGAAGGATAATTGTTTGTCTGATGCTGGGGTACGGAAAATGACAGCACCAGTTCGAGTGATGAAAAGAGGCCTTGAAAATCTAACATTATTAGACCTATCATGTAAGTTTTACTGGAAGTTATAAGATTGGCTGGGTGTGGTGACTCAAGCCTGTAATCTTAGCACTTTAGGAGGCCGAGATAGGAGGATTTCTTGAGGTAAGAAGTTTAAGACCAGCCTGAGCAATAACAGTAAGGCCCTGTCTCTACAAAAAATTAAAAAATGAGCCAGGTATGGTGGGTACATGCCTGTCATACTAGCTACTAGGGAGGCTGAGGCAAAAAGATTGCTTGAGTCCAGGAGTTGGAGGCTGTAGTGAGTTTTGATGGTGCTACTGTGCTCCAGCTTGGGCAACAGAGTAAGACCCTGTCTCAAAAAACCCCAAAAAACTCATGCCTGTAATCCCAGCACTCTGGGAGGATAAGGTGGATGGATTGCTTGAGCTCAGCAGTTTGGGACCAGCCTAAGCAAGAGTGAGACCCCCATCTCTAGAAATAACCAGGTGGTGTGGCAGGTGCCTATAGTCCCAGTTACTTGGGAGGCTGAGGCAGGAGGATCGCTTGAGCCCAAGAGTTTGAATTTGCTGTGAATTACGATGCCATGGCATGCTACGAGGTGACAAAATGAGACTCTGTCTCAAAAAAAAAGAAAAGAAAAAAGACAAGATTGTTAACTTTGGAAGAATGGTCTTAGAGATATCTGGCTTTTGAGGTGATAAACGAAAGCTGACTTTCCTAAGTGCCACAGACAGTAATTGGCAGAGCAGGACTTGACCTCTGGCCAGATGGCCTTTTCTGGCACACTGCCACCTCTTTAGGGTAGGAAAAGCTCTAGTGATTCATCCATGCCACTTGCTATGTGCAGATAGCGGCAGCCTTTCATCGTATTCATAACATACATAAAAGATGTTTGGTTACTCCTTATTTTCTTTGAGTTTTTGACCCATGGTATCTCTTATCTAGGTCCTTTTTTTCAGTATTTGCCTGATGAAAAACATTAGGCAGATACTAACTCCAGTGATAGGAAGTTGACAGAGATACCTATGATTTAATTGAGCATCCATTAAATATATGGCAGGGTGGTGCAGTTCTGAAAGTATAGAAGGAGCAGGGACTTGAAGTCAGAAGACCTTCCTTGCTCTGATTTTTATTATTAACTATTTACTCTTGGGCAAGTTATTTAACCTCTCTGAACCTTTTGGTTTCTGTAAAATTAGGGTAATAATGAATGCCCTACCTACCATATAGGGACATATATTAATTTCATAGATTTTTTTTTTTTTTTTTTTTTTTTTTTGAGAATCAGTAATGTGCCAGGCACTGTGCATGTAGCCTGGAGGACTCAGGGCTAAATGCAGGACTTCCTGATGTGAGAAGGTAATATATGTATAAGAAAGGACTCAGAAAACAATTCAAGTTAGTAAGAGTAGTGATAGTCTCTACATTTAAGTACCCTTGAAAATCTCCTTTTTTAAGGCAGTCTCACTGTGTCGCCCTCGGTAGAGTGTGGTAACAGTCACAGCTCACAGCAACCTCAAACTACGGGGCTTATGTGATTCTCTTGCTTTAGCCTCCCTAGTAGCTGGGACTACGGGCACCTGCCACAATGCCTGGCTATTTTTAGAGATGGCGTCTTGCTCTGGCTCAGGCTGATCTCAAACCTGTGAGCTCAGGCATGAGCCACCATGCTAGGCCTCCCCTTGAAAATATTTTAAAAATGAATAAATGCTTTTACTTTGAAGGTGAAATGTTCATAAATAAGGTATAATGAACCATTTTAGTGCATGTTCATGTATGTTCTCATATGGTTACAAATTAAACCCTGTCACTGCCTGGGCTTATTTATGAGCTTATTTATAGTTGTTGTTTTAGCAACAGTGACATGCAATAGAAAGCTGCCTTGTTTTTTACATCTAGGTAATCCCAAGATCACAGATGCAGGAATTGGATACCTCTTTTCTTTTAGAAAACTGAACTGTTTAGATATCTCTGGAACTGGACTCAAGGTAAGACTTTTAGTTCGTTCTCTCATTTTTCCAGAGTTCAGCAATTTGTTACTTTGCTTCTGCTATTTAGAGCTTTAAAAGGAGCTGGTACTTATGATGGTTTTTATTTGCTACTGAAAGCAAGTAAGAAGTGGCCAAATGTGTTCACCTTTCTGGTCCATCTCTCCCTCACTAGGACGTCAAAGCCGTCAAGCACAAACTCCAGACTCACATAGGCCTTGTTCACTCCAAAGTGCCTTTGAAGGAATTTGATCATAGTAACTGCAAGACAGAGGGCTGGGCTGACCAGGTACTCCACATTCTTCTCTACAGTTAACATGTAGTACAGCTCTTCATTTTAATTCCTGATGTCTTATCCAACACATTGAATAAAAATTAATCCTCTTGGTATTCCTTAGCTGAAAATTGACATTTTCATGTCAAATCAGAAACATTTGATGAGTTATAACTGATGGCACGTACTTAAGGAATTGGTTTTGGGCTTGGTACCTGTAGCTCAGCGGCTAGGACGCCAGCCACATATAACAGAGCTGGTGGGTTCGAATCCAGCCCGGGCCTGCCAAACAACGATGACAACTATAGCCAAAAAATAGTCGGATGTTGTGGCAGGTGCCTGTAGTCCCAGCTACTTGGGAGGCTGAGGCAAGAGAATGCTTGAGCCCAAGAGTTTGAGGTTGCTGTGAGCTGTGACGCTGTGGCCCTCTACCTAGGGCGACAGATTGACACTCTGTCCCTCCCCAAAAAAAGAAATTGGTGTTGGATGCCAGACCTAATATCTCATGCTCTGGTCACTAGATTGTGCATCATCTTTACTGTGACTGCAAGGATGAGTCCTCTACGTTCCCTCTCTCAGACACGAGATCCATTCCCAAGTATTATTCACAAGTCTCCACCTGGAACTGCAAATTCAGCGTGTCCAGAACCACACTTCTTTTCTTCCTGTCCAACCTCAAACAAAAAATCTTCTTAACTGACATTATTTCTCTGGTGGGATAATAGTTTTCCCTTTGCTCTTTAAGTCAACAGGTTCAGTTGATCTGTCTTAATGTTCTATTAAATCATCCCTATTTTCCATAACCAGGCAATTAACATAGAAGGGATGCCAACTACTAATATTCATTAAGTGCTATCTGTGTGTCAGGCACTGTGCTAAACCCTTTTATATGTGTTATCTCATGTAATCCTTACCTTATAATAGAGTATGTACTATCATTAATTCTTATTTTACAGATGAAAAAATTAGGACTCAGAAGTAGTCCTCTGGCTAGTAAGTGGTAGTGCTAACTCTGGAACTATATTCTTTTTTTTTTTTTTTTGAGTCATGGTTTTGCTCTTTTGTCATTTCTGGAGTTCAGTGGTGTCATCATAGCTCACTGCAAGCTCTTAACTCCCGAGCTCAAGAGATCCTCCTGCCTCAGCCTCCCAAAGCGCTGCCATTACAGGTGTGAGCCACCACATTCGGCCTCTTGACTTTCATTATGATCATTTCATTGCATACTACAATGAGAAATGTTAAATATATAAAGTCCTTGACATTCATGGTGTATAAAATACATTTGTAACAGTTTAAAAAGTGGAAACAGGGGCCGGGCCTGATGGATGGCTCAGGCCTATAATCCCAGCACTTTGGGAGACTGAGGTGGGTGGATTGCCTGCGCTGCACAAGTTCAAGACCAGCCTGAACTGGAGTAAGACCTTGTCTCTAAAAATAGCTTGGCATTGTGGCAGGTGCTTGTAGTCTTAGCTACTTGAAAGGCTGAGGCAAGAGGATCACTTGACCTCAAGAGTTTGAGGTACCTGTAAGCTATGACGTCACAGTACTCTACCAACGGTAACAAAGTGAGATTCTGTCTCTGAGTAAATAAATAGTAGAAACTGATTATGAAGTAATAAGAAAATATGGAAACAGGGCAGTTTTACACACATACAAGAGTTTGAGTTATAGTTGGCATGTTTTAAGACAGAGTGAGTCTAGGAATGTGTAAAAAGTATTATGACTAAAAGTTTTAAGTTTTAGTGTTTAAAGAATATTCAGTTTATTTTTAGCGTAGAATAAAGATGAAAATGGGGAGTCAGCTTGATCGATTTTCCTGAGTCATACACATACATATATCCCACACGTTTGTGCTTTGACTCAGCTCCTGAGACAGTGCAGACTCAGCTGGGTTCTTCTGTCCCCTGACATCTGAAGTAAAATTTACCACAAGGGTTGTGTTTAAGGAAAGGGACCAAGGGGAATGAGAAAGACTTTCGAGATGAAAAGCTTGAGATGTTGTTCAGATTCCAATCTTCCCCCAAACATTTCAGATCGTTCTGCAGTGGGAGCGTGTGACTGCGGAAGCTACGAAGCCTCGGGAAACCTCAGAGCCTCGAACAGCAGCTCGGCACTTCTGTGAGAAATTCCATTTTCTTTGGAGTTTTTACTCTTGGGTTGTTCATACCCTCACAGCAGTTAGCCTGTCTTCTCTCAGTGGGAAAATTATGATCGTACTGACTCTTTTACGATCACTAAGACTTGCATTCCCTCATTGTAGCTTACAGTGTAACTTCACACTGAGCTTTCAGCACCAGCACCAGGAAGATAGCTTTATAAAATCATTTGTTTATATCCCATCTTATTCTAAAAAAGATGTATAATGGCACGAAAGCAGATAGAGTACAGAAAAAAAGGAACAAAGTGTAGCCAAAAAGTGGAGGCAACCCTAGTATCCACCAGTAGATGAATGGGTAAACCAGATGTGGACTATCCATGTAATAAATAGTAGAACCTCCGTAATAGACCATCTCCCTACATTGACCACCTCCTTAAATTGACCTAATCTCCATAGACTGGACGTGCACCACATGTACATATCAGTGCAGTAGGTCTGGTTCCTTATGTTGACTACCTCCGTATGTTGATGACTTTGTTACAGTCCCTTAGCTGGTCAACTTTCAGACGTTCTACTGTATTTCACTCTTAAACAGTAAGGAAATTTTGACGTGTGCCACATGGATGAATCTTGAAGACATTATGCTAAGTGAAACAAGCTAGTCATAAAAGGAAAAATACCATATGACTATTCTTTTTTTTTTTTTTTTTTTTTTGCTGGTAATGCAAACTTCTGGTCCCTCCCCCAGGGCATATGACTGTTCTTATGTAAGAGTAGTCAGATTCATAGAGAAAGTAGAATGATGGTTGTCAGGGATTTGGGGGAAGGGGAGAGTTATTGTGGGTACACAATTTCAGTTTTGCAAGATAAAGAGTGTTCTGGAGGGTGGAGCCTGTGGCTCAGTGAGTAGGGCGCCGGTCCCATATACCAAGGGTGGTGGGTTCAAGCCCAGCCCTGGCCAAACTGCAACAACAAAAAAAAATTGCCAGGCATTTTGGTGGGCACCTGTAGTCCCAGGTGCTTGGGAGGCTGAGGCATGAGAATCGCAGAAGCCCAAGAGCTACAGGTTGCTGTGAGTCCTGTGATGTCATGGCACCTATGGAGGGCGGTGAAGTGAGACACTGTCTTTACAAAAAAAAAAAAAAAAAAAGAGTGCTTTAGAGTTAGAGAGTGATGGTGATGGTTGTACCACAGTGTGAATATGTATTTAATATCCCTGAATTGTACACTTAAAATCATATACTTCAGGTTGTGTATATTTCACCATAGTTTTAAAAAAAGGAGGAATTAATTGATGAAGTCAAAGTGAAGGAAACACAAAGGTAGCAAAATAAGAATGCAGGGCGTGGCTCAGCACCTGTAGCTCAAGCAGCTAAGGCATCAGCCACATACACCAGAGCTGGCCTGTTCAAATCCAGCCCGGACCTAATCCAACAATGACAACTACAAACAAAAAATAGCCGGGCATTGTGGCGAGTGCCTGTAGTCCCAGCCACTTGGGAGGCTGAGGCAAGAGAATCACCTAAGCCCAAGCGTTGGAGGTTGCTGTGAGCTATGACACCGTGGCACTCCACACAGGGAGATAGCTTGAGGCTCCGTCTTAAAAAAAAAAGAATGCAGGGCATACCTAAAAAATTAGAGTAAGGTTGTATTGTTTGCTAGTGTTACACCACAAATTTTGCTCTTAGAGGAGAGTCAAGTCTAGATTTTTAATAATAATAGCTAACAGTTGGCTCGGCACCTGTGGCTCAAGCGGCTAAGGCGCCAGTCACATACACCTGAGCTGGCGGGTTTGAATCCAGCCTGGGCCTGCCAAACAACAATGATGGCTGCAACCAAAAAATAGCCAGGTGTTGTGGTGGGCACCTGTAGTCCCAGCTACTTGGGAGGCGGAGGCAGGAGAATTGCTTGAGCCCAGGAGCTGGAGGTTGCTGTGATCTGTGATGCCACGGCACTCTACCCAGGGTGACAGCTTGAGGCTCTGTCTCAAAAAAAAAATTTTTTTTTAAATAATAGCTAACAGTTTTTAAAAATTAAGTAAAAAATGTTTTATAGTGACAGGGTGGGCCTCAAGGAATCCTTGCCCCTTGGCCTCCCACAGTTCTGGGATTATAGGCATGTGCTGCTGCACCCAGACCCCATACTTCCTGAGCTTTCAGTGCACTGAGCATTGTACTTAGCACTTTATATACATGATTCCATTTACCTTCACATCACCTTTATGAAATGGTTTTGTGCCCTATAAAGATGAGAAAACTGGGCTTGGCACCTTTAGCACAGTGGTTATGGTGCCAGGCATATTCACTGAGGCAGGTGGGTTCGAACCCAGCCCGGGCCAGCTAAAATAACAATGACAATTGCAAAAAAAGATAGCCGGGTGTCGTGGTGGGCACCTGTACTTGGGAGACTGAGGCAAGAGAATCACTTAAGCCCAAGAGTTTGAGGTTGCTGTGAGATGTGACACCACAGCACTCTACCAAGGGAGATAAAATAAGACTCATAGTCTCAAAAAAAAAAAGGGGGGGGGGGGGGACTGAATCTCAGATAATTCATTTGTCCAAGGTCATTTATCCAGGAAGAGGCAGATCTGAGATTGAATTCTAATCTGTCAAACGTCCATGTATACCCTGGACCTGTGCTAGCCGGCATGCCATCGCTGCCTCACAGACACTCAGGACAACATAAAACCAACACAGACATCACCCTGTTTGGGCCTTTGTCATTTCCCCTTCTACACTGACGTGGGCATTAGTGTGCCAGCATCGTGCACTCACGGCCTGTCCCTCCTGTCACTCTTACAGATGGGAAGCGGGCTCCAGCAGAAGCTCCAGTGAAGGGTCCCCTGGCAGACACCCACGTGAACTCTTCAGAGAAACTACAGTTCTATAGAGAGAAAGCCCCGGAATGCCATGGGCCATTGTTGAAATGTGAAGCTGTCTCAAGCCAGGAGTCTAAGAAGAGCAAAAAGAGAGCTTTTGAGGAGTCAGAGAAGGAACAGAATAACTCCTCACAGTCCTCAAAGCAGAAATATGTCTGTCTTGCTGTGGAAGACTGGAACTTGTTAAATTCCTATTGATTGGCAGTTACAAGTTGACCTTTCTCCCCCCAGCTCTAATGTAGGAGGAATGGGGACTGATGTTGATTTACTTTTGTTTGAATTTACCTATGGCATTAGCATAGTAAGCAGATATTTCTACTTTTGTGGTGGGGGAGGGGAATGGTATGGAAGTATGTAATAATTTCTAATGTATATTTTCAATACATAGTAATTTTTTCAAATAAACATTTTTGCCATCTTTAAGTTCTGCTTGTAGATTATAGACCGGGACCACGGGAGATGACACATTGGTTTGGGATAGAAGGCCAGGTGAACCAAAAGGGCAGCTTGGCATACCTCAGCGATCTGTTGGGTTCTGTTCAAGACACAATAAAGTAAATGTCATAATAAAGCAAGTCACACAAATTTTTTGGTTTCCCAGTGCATATAAAAGTTATCTTTACACTGTATGATAGTCTCTTAGGTACGCAATAGCATTATGTCTCAGTGAATATACTCTAATTTACAAGGACTGTATTGTTAAAAAATAGGATTATCCGAGCCTTTGGCGAGTCATCTTTTTGTTGGTGCAGATTCTTGCCTCAATATTAATGGCTACTGACTGAATCAGGGCGGTGGTTGCTGAAGGTTTGGGGTGGCTGTGGCAATTTCTTAATACAATGTAGTAATGAAGTTTGCTGCATCAATTGGCCCTTCCTTTCAAGAACTATTTCTCTGTAGCATGTGATGCTATTTGATAGCATTTTACCTGCAGTAGAACTTCGTTCAAAATTAAGAGTCCTTCCAAATCTTGCCTCTCCTTTATCAATTAAGTTTATGTAATACTCTAGATCCTTTGTTGTCATTTCAACAACATTCACAGCACCTTTACCAGGAGTAGACAGATTCATAGAGATTCAGGAATAGGTTCCATCATAAGAAACCACTTTCTCGGTCAGGTGTGGTGGCTCACGCCTGTAATCCTAGCCCTCTGGAAGGCCAAGGTGGGTGGATTGCTTGAGCTCACGGGTTTGAGACCAGTCTGAGCAACAATGAGACCCCAGCTTTAAAAAATAGCCAGGCATTGTGTCCCAGCTTCTTGGGAGGGGAGCTTGAGGTAAGAGGATCACTTGAGCCCAAGAGTTTGAGGTTGCTATATGATGCCACAGTACTCAACCCAGGGTGACAAAGTGAGACTCAGACTCAAGGGGAAAAAAAAGGAACCGCTTTCTTTGCTTAGCCATAAGAAATAAGTTCTCATCCATTTAAATTTTGTCCTGAGGCTCGGCGCCTGTGGCTCATGCGGCTAAGGCGCCAGCCACATACACCTGAGCTGACAGGTTCGAATCCAGCCAGGGCCCGCCAAACAACAATGACAGCTGCAACCAAAAAATAGCCGGGCGTTGTGGCGGGCTCCTGTAGTCCCAGCTACTAGGGAGGCTGAGACAGGAGACTTGCTTGAACCCAGGAGTTTGAGGTTGCTGTGAGTTACGATGCCACAGCACTCTACCCAGGGCCACAGCCTGAGGCTCTGTCTCAAAAAAATAAATAAATTTTGTCCTGAGATTTCAGCAATTCAGTCACACCTTCATGCTCCACTTCTAATTCTAGTTCTCTTGCTCTTTCCACCAATCTTCAGTTACTGCCTCCACTGAAGTTTTAAACCCCTCGACGTCATCCATGAGGGTTGGAATCAACTTCTTCCAAACTCTGGTTAATGTTAGTATCTTAACCTCCTCCCATGAATCACAAGTATTAATGGCCTATAGCATGGTGAATCCTTTAAGGTTCTCAATTTACTTTGCTTAGATTCATCCAAGGAATCACTATCTATGACAGCTGTAGCCTTATTAAATGTATTTAAGAATAATAAAATTTGGGCGTTGCCTGTGGCTCAAAAGAGTAGGGCACTGGCCCCATATACCGGAGGTGGCAGGTTCAAACCCAGCCCCAGCCAAAAACTGAAAAAAATAATAATAATAAAACTTGACTTGGTGCTCATAGCTCAGCAGTTAGGACACCAGCCACATACATAGGAGCTGGTGGGTTCAAACCCAGGCCCGGCCCGCTAAACAACAATGACAACTACAACAAAAAAATAGATGGGCATTGCGGCAGGTGCCTGTAGGCCCAGCAGCTTGGGAGGCTGAGGCAAGAGAATCGCTTAAGCCCAAGAGTTTGAGGTTGCTGTGAGCTGTGATTTTGCCACAGCACTCTAGTCAGGGCGACATAGTTAGACTCTGTCTCAAAAAATAATAATAAAACTTGCAAGTTAAAATTACTCCTAACTCGTGGGTGCAGAATGGATATTGTGTTAGTAGACATGAAAACAGCATTCATCTTGTATGTCTCCATTAGAGCTCATGGGTGAGCAGGTGCAGTAATGAGCAGTGACTCGTGGGTGTCCACGAGCAGTAATATTTTGAAAGGAATTTTTTTTTTCTTCTGAGCAGTAAACCAATAATGGGCTTAAAATACTCAGTAAACCAGGCTCCCATCCACCTTTTTGTTCCACTTACAGGACACAGGCAAAAGAAATTTAGCGTAACTCCTAAAGGCCCTAGGATTTTCAGAATGGTAAATCAGCATTGACTTCAACCTAAAGTCACCAGCTGTATTAGCCCCTAACAAGGGAGTGTCAGCCTGTACTTTTGAAGCCTTAAAACTGGGCCTGACTTCTAACTAGGAAAATCTTAGATGACATCTTCAAATTCAAGGCTGTTGGGTCTATATTGAAATCTTACTCTGTATAGCCACCATCATCAATTCTCTTAACTAGGTCTTTTGGACAACTTGCTATAGCATCTTCATCAGCACTTCTGCTTCACTTTGCACCTATTTTTTTCCTTTTTTTTTTTTGGGGGGGGGGGGTTGGAGGCTACAGTATAAGGGCATCATTAGTCTTTGCAGCTCATGGGCAATCTCAAACTACTGTGCTCAAGTAATCCTCCTGCCCCTGCCTCCCAAGTAGCTGTATTACAGGCGCTCACCACCACAGTGGTTTAATTTTTATATTTTCTGTAAAGACGGGGTCTCACTATGTTGCTCAGGCTGTTTGCAAACTAACTCCTGGCCTCAAGTAATCCTCTTGCTTCAGTCTCCCAAAGCGCTAGGATTACAGACATCCCTGCATCCAGCCCACTTTTTTCTTTTTTAAGCAAACCCTTGTATGGCAACCCAAATTTACTGAAGTACTGATGCTAAATTATACAAAATTGTATCACTTTAATTAAGGCTTTTAGTTTACATTTGTCACTGTAAAGTAGTTGCAACATTAGATTGGTCAGTTCAAATACTGTGGCTTCTTGTTGGATAAACACATAATCTTGTTGGACAAACACACACATCCAAATAACGCATACAAAGCCTCAAGGAGGCTGGGCGCGTGGCCCAATCCTGTAATCTCAGCACTCTGGGAGGCTGAGGTGGGTGGATTGCTTGAGCTCACAGGTTCAAGATGCCATAGCACTCTACAGAGGGCAACAAAGTGAGATTCTGTCTCAAAAAAAAAAAAAAAAAAAAAAAAGCAACATGGAATTATTAAATAAAACAATAGTTACTGCAAATTAGGCCTGTGACCAATCACTTCCCATATTCATGTCCATGGAAGTCATCCACCATTTAACATCTCAACCAAAGCATTACGTATGTGAAATAATCTCTAACGGGGAAAAAATACTAAGTGTGTCTATTTGGTATTTTTATTTGTTTTGAGACAGAGTCTCACTCTACGCCCTTGGTAGAGTGCTATGGTGTCACAGCTCACAGCAACCTCAAATTCTTGGGCTTAAGCAATTCTCTTACCTCAGCCTCCCAAGTAGCTGGGACTATAGGCACCCACCACAACACCCAGATGTTTTTTTTTATTGTTGTTGCAGTTGTCATTGTTCTTTAGCAGGCCCAGGCCAGATTTTAACTTGCCAGCCCCAGTGTATGTGGCCGGTGCCGTAACCACTGTGCTGTGGGCACCGAGCCAGGTTTTTAAATTTTTTAAAAACTATATAGCTGTATTAAAGTGCTTGTTTTATATAATACCATGATAATAATCTTGAATTTCTTTTTAAAAAATTACAATAAGCTACAAGTATCAAAGAAGCAAACTTCTCTAGAATATATATAGGAGGTTTGTTTTGTTTTGTTTTGTTTGAGACAGTCTCATTTTATTGCCTTCAGTAGAGTGCTGTGGCATCACAGCTCACAGCAACCTCCAACTCCTGGTCTTAGGTGATTCTCTTGCCTCAGCAAGTAGCTGGGACTACAGGCGCCCACCACAACACCCAGCTTTTTTGTTGCAGTTTTGGCTGGGGCCAAACCCACCACCCTCAGTATATGGTGTCGGTGCCCTACTCACTGAGCCACAGGCGCCACCCCAGGAGCTTTTATTATGCTAAGATTGTGGTTGTTTTGGATTTACATTATTGTACTCTCTAATACAAAGTATGGAGCATGTTAGAGCATATAGTACACCATTTTTATACATTTATAACATTGGTGGATAAGAATGTCTCTTAGCAGTAATACTGGATGTTAGCCTCTGGTTTTACCAGCTACATACCTAGGACTTATTATATAGAGAAAAATGTCTCATGATACTGGAACATGATCAGAATATGCAAACTAACACAGTAGCTTTCACCGGCCTCTTAAAGGTACCCACAGAAGAGTCCACCTAAGATGTTGATAGGTTTAACAAAGTTGGAATGCTGGTGCTGTTGAATTAGGCAACAGTTCTTCAGACATGGCTGAGAGATACAATATATTTAGTACATTAAAGCAACTGGCATGAAAAAAAATAAAGCAGCTGGCATGATGACTTACTTCAAGGCACTGGGGTTTTTCTATTAATTTGTCACACTGGGTCATCAAAGATCTCATTAACATTTATTTTTTATTTTGAAGCTGCACGGTTGTTAGATCTAAGGATGCACAGTTGTTCCAATTGTCTTGCTGGATTTTGACCTAGTTTCTTCCCTACAACAACTCTTTCATCTTCCAAGCCACGCTTCTTACCAACCAGAATCAGTAGAACACGAGCAGTGTCTCTAACGTGAAGAATTTGTTCTTTCAAATCTTGTGAATCATTACATGGGGGCTGTGGATTTTTATGTCCAAATCTCTCATTGGTGCACATAGTTCCATTCCTGCAGCATCTAAGATGTCAAGTATACACTGGTAGGCATCTACTTCAACCCGCTGTCTATAAGAATCTTCTATCATAGGGTCACATTTTTCAACAAAAATTCCTTAAACAAATTATATAACCAGAGCAGACGTTCCAGCAGTCCCTGAGCCAAGAACAACTATTAGGTTGTTTCAAAAGTTTTGTCCGTTTTAATGTCATGTGTTTTTGTAGCTCCATATCTCAATAAATATTTATTCTACTGTGTCGTGGTATATACTGATCGATGGAGAATTTTGTACTCTATACATTGATGCTGTCCATTTTTTTCTACTTTTAATTTTTTTT
>CAUYPK010029463.1:0-17427 GCA_963574355.1 Loris lydekkerianus
GCCAAAGAAGTGTTGAAATCTCCGACTATTATGGAGCTGGAGGAAATCAAGTTGCTCATGTCTGTTAGAGTTTCTCTTATAAATTGAGGTGCATTCTGGTTGGGTGCATAAATATTAATAATTGAAATCTCATCATATTGAGTATAACCCTTAACAAATATGAAGTGACCATTCTTATCCTTCCTTACCTTGTCGGTTTAAAGCCTTTTGTGTCTGCAAATAGAATTACAACACCTGCTTTTTTTTAATTACCATTTGCCTGAAATATGGACGACCATACTTTCACCCTGAGTCTATATTCACCTTTTAAGGTAAGATGTGACTCTTGTATGTAGGAAATATCTGAGTTTTTGTATCCAGTCAGCTAACCTGTGCCTCTTAAGAGGACAGTTTAAGCCATTCACATTAATGGACAGTATTGATAAATCTGGTAAAATTTTGGGCATGGAGTTTTTTGAAAGTCCAGTGGACATTTTTAATCCTTTTGCCACTGTGGAAGTTTGAGTTTGATCAAAAGTTTCTGAGTGAGTTTACTTTTGTGGTAGAGGATTGGGTTTGTCATTATGGAGGATAGGTCTGAGAATATCCTGAAGAGCTGGTTTTGTTATGGCAAATTTCTTCAACATATGAATGTTATTAGAGTATTTAATTTCTCCATCATAAATGAAACTAAATTTAGCTGGATACAGGATTCGGGGTTGAAAGTTATTTTGCTTTAGGAGATTAAAAGTTGATGACCACCCTCTTATGGATTAAAAAGATTCAGCAGAGAGATCTTCAGTCATTCTAATATTCTTCTCTTTGTAGGTTATGGATTTTATACATTTGGATGCTTTCAGAATTTTCTCCTTCATATTAACTTTATTGAAATTAATTATGATATGCCTGGGGGGTGTCTTCTTTGGGTTGAGTTATGCTGGGGTTCTGAAACTGCTATTTAAATTTCAGAATCTGTTGGCATTTCTGGAAAATTCTCTTTTATAATTTTATGGAGAAGGGCCTCTGTGCCTTGCAAGGCCACTTCATCACTTTCAGGGATTCCAATGAGGCAGATGTTAGCCTTCTTCGAATTATCCCAGAGCTCTCTGAGAGAATGGTCCATTTTTGCTCTCCATTTCTCTTCCTCTTTGAGAGTTTGGGAGTGTTCAAAGGCTTTGCCTTCAATGTCAGAGATCCTTTCTTCTGCTTGCTCGACTCTGTTACTGGGGGATTCTAGTGTATTTTTCAGATCTTTGAGGGCTGCAAATTATTGTTTCAGTGTGTCAAAATCTTTGGTGTTTTTTTTAAATTCTTTAAATTCTTGAGACAACTTTTGAACTTCTCCTCAAATTTCTAATTTTTACTTTTGAATTGCTCCTCAAATTTCTAATTCCAATTTTCCTCCATTCTATTAATCTTGTTTGCAATCCAAATTCTGAATTTGATTTCTGACATCTTGGCCAGCTGTTTATGAATGGGATCTTTGGTTACATCTGCCATATCTTTCCTTGGAGGGGGTTGATCTATTCTGGTTATTCGTGTTACCAGAGTTTTTTCACTGATTCTGACACATGATTGTTTTACACTGTTTGCTTTTTCCCTTTGAGTTTTGTTGAGGACCCGTACAGTGCTATGGCCTGAGAAGCTGGGGACCTGTTTGGTGCGGTGTGACTAAGTGGTTCTGTCTTGTTTTCAGCTGATCTCTGTCCAACCTTAGTGAAACAGTTTCTCTGGGTTGAAGTCTCAAGTGTGGAGAAATACCACCAATTTAGTTACCCTGCCCCTCCTAGGCAACAATTGAAAAAGGAAAATCAAACCTTCCTACAACCACACACCCAGGGCACCACTTGAATAGTCCTCTGGTGATTGGCTCAGTTCAAAAGGTCCAAATCAATTGTCTCAGTCAGCACCTGTCTCAGAAGGGAGATTTTAAAAGCTCTCTGGCAACTGCATCGCAGGGGTTTGATGACAACTCAGATACGACTTGCTCCAGTGCTCTGTGAAGTCACTAGGACCCACCCAGCAAATAGATTAGTCTGGGAAGGTTGATGACTCCTTCCCCACCTTTTACCTCTGTCACACCCATCAGTGATAGCCCCACCAGGCTGTGACCCAGTTGCCTCTAGTGAACAGATACTCCAGGGATTTGCACCTGCCTGAATCACAATGAAATCTATATCTGCTCAGCCGGGCCACTGCGCTCTGCCTCTATCCAGCAGGGGGAGGAGAGGCCTGACAACCTCAGGCACTTAATGGAGGCTGGGGGGTATTCACTCAGTTCCAGCCCCACCCCTGACTGATGTTACTGACAGAACAGAACAGAGCAACTTTGCGGGAATTTGTTTCTGTCCCTGCTAAATTCCCCTGCAGAAGAGAAGCTGTTTTGAGTTCCCAGATCCTGTGCCTCAGGCCCTGTCTTTGCTCCTCCAGGTTTGTATTCGGTTAGCTGTCAGTTCTAGTCTCCTGCCTTCCTCGGGTGATGATTCCCTGAGGGCCTGGTGCATCTTAGGCTCTGTAAAGCAGTAAAGCAGTCCTCTGGGTCAGCCCCTCCCTGGAAATTTCCTGGCTTGGTGCGTGTGTTTTCTAGTCCCTGCACTCCACCCAGGCCAGTACCGCCTCAGGCAAACCCTTTACTCATGAAGCCTGCATTTCTGTCCCAGATCTGTTCTGCAGTGGTTGCCACCTGAGGAGATGCCCAGCCTCCTCGTTGCCCAGGGAGACAGGGGGTGTGGCTTCTGAATATCTGGGAGCGAGCCCTATTGTTGCCAAAAACGGCTGCTGCTCTGCGCTTCGGGGCACTGCTGCTCCGGTGTGGTTACCTCTCAGCTGATCATCCTCTCCTCACCCCCATGCCACAAAATCAGTACTGACCAGCAGCAGTCCAGGCCCTGTCCATACCCCTTGAGAAATCACCCAAGAATCTGGACTCCTGGGGGACAGGCCTCTAGACCTCAGAGTGAAAGTGGAGGGGAGTGCTGGGAGCTCAGAATTGGAGATAGAGAATATGTACAGTTTTATACAGTTTTATGCCTGGCAGGAGAATGCTGTGGCACCCTAGTAGGGGAGGTAGGTCCAGTTTTTAGATGGTCTTTTCTGTGGAGTGTAGTGGGAGAACATTTGAACTCTGCTCATTTGTTTGTGGGGCACTCCAAGCCGTTCTCATGGGGGAGGGAACTCCCGTCCACTTGGTGATGGATATTGTACCTTTTGTTTGTATCCTTGGGGTCACAGCTCACCTCAGTGGGGTTGATGTGCATTCTTCACCTTCTCTCTTGGTGCTGCTCTAATCCACCAGGTTACTTGCTAAATTTCTGTCCTTTAACTCTCATTCTGAACAGGAGCCTCTGTGGAAAACTGGCTTCAGTCAGCCATCTTGTCTCTGCCCCCACAAATCTTTAGAGTTTGGCATTCTTTGAAAGACCCACAATCTCCTAGTCAAATTCTAATAACTACTTTATTGGTCATTTTCAGCAACAAAGAACATGGTAGCCATGATTTCTTTTTATTTAGTTTTGGTCTCCTATCCCTAAAAGTGGTAAGCGTTTACAAGTGTGTTTGTGGGGGCGGGAGGAAGTGAGGAGTGTGCGGACAGACACAGACCATATCTAATCTGTGCCCACTGTAGAGCCTGGACCCACTTGCTGCCAGGTCCCTTGGTCACTGGTCTACAAGATGATGCTTCCCTTCAGACAAACTCTGGAAGTTGGGGCACATGACATCCTGCCCTCTGAAATCCTCCCTGGCTTTGCCAGCACTGTGCACTATGACAAGAGTTTGTTTCCCTCTCCTCGCAATATGAATTTCTCCCCCATGAAAGGCCAAAATAACACCATCAATCAATGGGGCTTGTTGTTTTTCTTCAAAAGCTCATGTCCAAGTTGTTGGGATTAGCACTGTGTTATTGCCCCACACAGAGCCACCCACAGAGTCCTCATTAGCCCCCCTGGCTGCTTAGGAAGTTGTGACTCAGCTGGTGAAGCCAAGTGAGAGGGAAGGTCTTTTAAGGGTAATTTAGCTATGTGGAGAAGCATTGATTTACTTTTTTCTCCCCCAGATGATGAAGACTGTGGCTAAGTGCTCTTGGACTGGGGACAGGATTGTGGGTACCCTGAGACTCCTCCACCCTCCTCTCCCAGACCATGCCATGAAACATCTTTGCAAATAGCTTCTGAACCCAGTTGTTGGAATCCACCTACTTTCCCTTTTCCTGGCTTCTGTCAGCTCACATAGCCTATGAGAAGAACCAGAAAGATGGGAGCCTAAACAGAAGCAGGTCAAGTTTAGATTGGAAGAAGGGGATGCATCCTCAGTTGCTAGGCATGTATGTGGGGGGCTAGTGGGCAGGTGGTAAAGTCAACCAGTTGGAGTGGTGGCAGGGCTATACCCTGCACAACTCTAGGGGGCACCATTCACATAGACCATGATGTGAATGCCACCCTGCAGGTGACATCATGGACCACCTTTAGTCTAGTTTCTCCTTATTTACTTTAACCACATTTATTCTTATCTATTTGCTAAAAAAAAAAAAAAAAGGAATGCTTTAAAAGAAATGATTATCCACAGCAAGACTTTCCATTTTATGATAAGTCAACAAGAAAATAAGCCAGAGAGAAGCCAACAGTACTGAAAGAGTTAGTGGTGTGCTGGAATCCATTTGTGCCATCCTGCAAGAGATAATTCTTAGTATTTCTACCCTTCTGTGTGTTCAGTGATTTCACATTGGTAATTTGAAATTGGCCATGGTGGATTATTTACACCACAGAAATTGGCCTCTCTTCTACCTTCTTGAGAGCTGTTTCTTAAGCCTTTACCAGCACAACACTGCCATTAGCTAACTCTTCCTCTAAGTTTTCAATTTCTATCAAGGACTAGGGTTACTTAAAAATGTCTATATTTTCATAGTTGCTTTCCTAAAATGAAACTTTGCTTGGTATACCTCATGAAAGCAGTCATCCCCTTGCCCAGCCCTATGACATCTTTGATTGGTAGTTGATGAGCTAAGGTAGGCACTTGAAGTCTCTTTCCACATTAAACACATTATCGTGAAATAACATTTGGCAGATAGACAATATTCTAGAAATATTTCCAGGGGAGTGGTTATCTTATAATCCCTTAAGCTTTTACTATTGACTGAAACTTTGTAAACCTGAAAAAGTTCACTGGTAAGGATTTCAATTTAGCTTTAAAAAAAATTTTCAACTCTATGAAGTTGAAAGTGCAAGTATGTCACTTGTATTTTGGAATAACTAAAAAGTCACTATTTCTGATAAGATTTGAACCCTTTTAGTTCTAAGAGTATGCAATGATTTTTTTTTTAATTCTTAAACTTATATTTCTTTCTATTTATCATGTAAGAATTTTCTCAAAGGCATCCACATAAGAAGGCTCTTGTCTCTGCTACTGGATTTAGACATAGTATGATTGTTTTTCCCTCAGTTAATGAGGTAAGTCATAATTATACCACTAATAAGCATTTATATAGCCATTTATAAGTATTAATGAGTTGATCTATACTATCTGCCTTTGAGATGCTTAAAAGAAAAGAAGGAAGCAGTCTAAAACTTTTCATAATCTCACAGTCCTATATGCTTTACCAAGGACAGGGGTTAGGGGAAAAGCATTTCCTGTGACTTGTCCCAAGTACCCTCAACGGCAGGTCACAAATGTGTGTAGTTCCCAGAATAAGGAGGAGAATTTCCAGAGCAATATATTTTATCTAACTTTTCTTTCCCACTTATAAATATTTATTAAGCTAGATTATAAAATATAAAGTGGTTAATATGATTCAGACAATAGAGACATGGATGTTTCTCCATGACACTATAAATTAACATTTAATTTGGTGAGTGTACAAATTTGCCAGGCACTGTGCTAGGCTACAATTCACAAACATTCCTTCATTTGATCCTTATAGCAAAGAGGTGAGGGCACTAGTGCTTGGTCCACAGACGAAGGAATGGAGTCTCCGAGAGGTCAGTTACTCCCCAGATGTTCCATTGTTAGTAAGTGGCCGTCTTTTTCGGTGTTTGTGCCAGTTCCATGATACATGTTTATGCCATTTGTATAATTTCTACCTCATGCCACTGTAAAATTGTATACAGTGTTAGATCAATAGAATCCCAAGGTAGAATATAAACAGAAAATAATTCTTCTTGATGTCAGAAGCAGAACAAATTTTGGTCTTCAGGGAATGATGAATATTTCACTTGAGAACCAGGAAAAAAAATCCAGTTTTTCTAGTTCATAAGCTTCCACTGGCCGGAAGTTGTCTAGCAATTGTCTTCAAGAATGAGCCAGAAAAAGAGTGAACTAAGCCTACACCACCTCTCAAACTCTATGGGAAATCCTGGGGAAAGAACCTCATTGACCAAGAGGGCTTACTAAAGAAAAAAGAAACTTTTTCTTTATGAAACAGTAATTGTTGAGGCTCTTAAAACACATGAAAATATAACAAACACTGCACTCAGTGGAAATGTGTTTGGAATCAACTGTCAAACTTGCTGAAGTTGAAAAACATATTATATTTCTTCAGCAATAACAACATCTGAATCATCTGGTGTACATCTGGCAGGCATTCTTTCACAAGTGATCCAGTTAATCCAAGTGCATCTCTGCTTACAGGTACAAAGCAAAGCCAAGTAAAAAACCTATTAGGAAAAGAGAATAATTTCACTGTCAGAAAATTCCTAGTGCCCCAAATCTCTGGGATCCAAGGCACTAAGTAATGACAGGGAGCCTCCATTTTTACTGCCTTTGAAGAGATTATGAAAAAGGCATCTAGATTTGATGTTATAAAAGTTACCTTCAAAGGTTAGCAAGTGGTAGACACTCCTGATGGGTCTACCCAAGAGTGCAGCCAGCCCACGGTGGCAGGGTTTTAGCAGAACATGATCTTGGATTCCTTTTCTGGTTTACTTGGGAACTCCAGGTTCTTTTTCACATAAAATTTTTACCTGTATTTGTTAATGAACCAAATAAGAAAGAAGATGAATGAGTACGTATAGTGAATTATCAAAAGTTAGAGAAAGAGAAACTTTTTCAGCCTACCTAGATTTAGCACCTTCCTTTAAACACATTGGACCAATGTGTCTTTCTTCAAACACAAGAGCACCTTTCTATAAAAACACAAGATTGGCCCTGGTCACAGAACCCGTATATTTCATAGTGATAGGAAATATATTGTAGTTATCTCCCCTTCCAGAAATCATTGCTGTACCTTGCCTCTATCAAAGAAAACACTGTACAGCAGAAATTGATAAGAATTATAAAGGTATGTCAAAAAATAACCTTCAAAAATAATAGCAAGGAATTAAGGTGAATGAAGTAAGTTTAACTGAAAATTATACACTATGATGAACGTCTTTAAATATAATTATACTTCTAAGTTTAATATGCCCAATAGAAGCAAGAAAATCAGATCTTATTTTTATGCTCCTAACTAGCAAACAGAAGCGCTTTTATCATATTCATCATGTATTTCATACTTCCCAAGACTGAAAATACATTTTTTCTTTTCCTCCATATGTTAACATTTCTGCAGGATCTGGGTGCTTAGTGGAAAGTGTGGAGGTGTAGATCTTTATGGTGGAAAACCCAGCATCATAGATGCGGCACACCTTTACAGCCAATTTGTCCTGCTACACATTTAAGCCAAGAGATGCTATAAAAATTGGTCACATAAAGAGATCCTGGTTAAAAAAAAAAAAATGCAGGTGTATTTATTCTACAGATACAGTGAGACCTGGATAGTTATATATGGCTTAAAGAGCATTTCTCTATCCTAAGGACACAAAACAACAGAATGGTACACTTTTACCCCATACACCTTATTCCAGATCCCTATCAAATTGGATTCTGAATGAGAAACCCATTAGTCTGTTATGTTCTTATACTATAATTAATAATTCGGGGGTTCATTTTTCAACAACAATGTCCTCAGGAAAGCTCAATACAGAGAGATGCAAATTTTACCCTACTGTTGCATAAACATGCATTGTTGAAACTCTTAATGGATGTGTGTTTTTCCTGAAGGTAAGAATCTGGAACTGGCAGCCGAGAGAAACACCCTGAACTTCACAGGCCTCAAAGGTCCTGTGTTCATTCCATATATCCTGAATTTTATTACTGTCACATTAACTCATAGGTATAACGACAGGTTAGGTATGACTCATTTAGCTTAGATGGACAAAAGGTCTGTGTCCACAAGAGGGGACAGCAGTGGGGGTGTGCTCAATCTTGCCTTTTCTAGATTATTGCCACCACATATACCAGTTCTGGTCCACAATGCAGGTTATAGGGCTGCAAGCAATCTTACCAGATGTTGGAGGGCCCCCTAAATACCTCATGGTTGGCAGTGGGCCCTAGGTGGGACCTGCACCTCTGGCAGCTTTTGCCCATGACATTTGGGGTAAAAGAGAGCAAACCGTCTAGGACAGCTGTTTAAAATAACATCAACTTTGCCAATAGATGGAAGACTGCAATTAGCTTCCAACCCCACCACCCCCCAGTTCCAGAAACCTTGTTAGGTAAGTGCCCTGTTGCTCCAGGTTACAATACAAGGCATTGCTACACAGAGGAAAACTTGCTTCCATTTGAACAGGGCTTCAGAGTTGACAGGGCACCTCTGCATTAGATCATGCCCTGACACACGCCAGCCCTCCTAGGCAGCTGTGCACTGAGCTGCTACACTTGGGTCTAGCTTGACCCTCTTTATCTCATCTGACTCTTAGGATCCACCTGGTCATCACACCCAGCCCTAATTCTGGCTAGATGTTTTGTTTTGTTTTGCTTTTGCCCTTGGCTCCTGACTCAGCTGGAGTTCTCCAGGAGATAGGCACTGAGATAAAAGTAGGTATGAGAAGAGAAAGGTTTATGGGGAACCTGTCAAAAAAGAAGCAGGATTGGGAAGAGGAAGCTGTCAGAGCATCCTGCAGATCTGAGGTCTTCGCTAACCCCGAGGCATCTCCAAGCAAAGTTTGCCTTCCAGAGAGGGTCTATATGGGTGGGAATGGAAATGGCCAGGCACTTGCATCACCATTTGCTCAATTATGGGCTGGGGCCACCTGCAAAGGGTCTCCCCTTGGCTATCCCTATCTTGTTAGGTCACGCATTAGGGCCACTTGAGAATGGCAAAATTGACATGTTCTTCAAGGTCAGTTTCACAAAAAAGCAGCCAAAAGAAGAAAAGCATTTACCAAGCATTTCCAAGAAATCAACTCATACTTGGGTATTTTAGGGATTTATTATATGAACATGATCAGAAGAGCAAAAATAGAGCAAGACTAACCATTGTGGAGAAAGGTAAATTGTAACATTATCAAAAAGGAGTATTACTGGTATATTCTAGTTAAATCTGAAACACAGACTCAGGCGTATCTTATGAGACTTTTTGAAGGGTTAAGTTTGAGTTTTTGTGTACAAGTAATAATTTTGGCTATTCAAAATGGCCCTCCCTTTTCCATCTTTTTATTATGTAATAAGTATTTGCTCCCAAAAGTGAAAATTCAGAAATGCACTTCAAGGTTCATGCTGTATTTATCATTGGCTGAATCAGTTTAGTGTGAGGCTGATGACCAAAGGGATCCACTGAAGGGATCCTTGTAATACAGTGAGTTTAAATCGAGGCACGTAATAACCTGTAGCCATCAGAAACATAAATGATTGCATTTATTTTGTTTATTCATTCTTTCTTCCTTTGCTAAGCTCTGAAGATCCAAGGATGAATATCATTATCTATCCTCATGTCGCACTACAGTGCCTCAAGCAGGAAAGTATAGACTTCAAACAACTTTCTACTTAAAAAAAATAAAAATAGAAGATAGGTCCTACAATCCTCAAAGCATAAAAGAAGACATCATGGCATCCATGAGTATATGACATGGTAAAGGGTTGTTTGGAGCAGGGATCAAAATTCAGACACTCACAAATGAGCATGCTGTACCAACCAGAGGCTCTCGTAAATATGACAGATTATTCCCATCTACAAAAGCCCATTTAGTAACTTTGACCAATGCCATGTTTTCAGATTTCTCTAACACGGAGAGGGAGAAGGCAAGAATGAAGGATATCACCTGCAAAAATTATTATCATTGGCTGATGTGGCGGCTCATGGCTGTAATCCCAGCACTCTGGGAGGCCAAGGTAGGTGGATTGCTCGAGCTCAGGACTTTGAGACCAGCCCGAGCAAGAGCAAGACCCTGTCTGTACTATAAATAGAAAAACTAGCTGGGCATTGTACTGTATGCCTGCAGTCTCAGCTACTTGGGAAGCTGAAGTGGGAGGATGTCTTGAGCCCAAGCATTTGAGTTTGCTGTGAGCATTCTACCTAGGGGGACAGAGTGAGACTCTGTCTCAAAAAAAAAAAAAGGAAAAGAAAATTACTGTCAGCAATTTACCTGCCAAGAAATAGTCACTGAAAATTAGCTAACTCCCTCCCTCTGAATTACCACCTGTTCTACTAATGCGCTATGCATTAGCCCCAAGACTCCAGGATCGATAGTTCAATTGTATAGATTATAAAATATTTTGTGTGTCTTTTCTCTGGTTGACACTTGATTTTAGGACTGAAGTTAAGAATGATTTCAATTTAGAAATTATTTGTTCTTTGGATCAGAAACACTGGTCCAAAATTGCTGTACATGTGATTGTAACTGATTTATGAATTATTTCCTATAATGACATCCCTTTGTAAGGAGATTGTACAGAATATATTAGCATGATTTTCTACCTACCTGGAAAAGCTTTTGGTAATGAATCTGTAAGTAGCTAAGAAGGGATCTGGTCTCTCCTCATTTAATAATTTATTATGTAAAGATATTTCCAACCAAATTGTGTAGGATCGGGAAAAAAACAAACACACAAGAAAATAGAGGATGATTTCTATTCCTTGTCAGGTATGTTTGGTTGAAAGTTTGTAGAATAAGAATAATTCAAATTTCATGTTTATAACAAGGGAATGAGAAGGAAGTTAACATTACCTAATCCTCCAGGTAGGCACTTAAATATGACATTTCTTCTATACCATGAAGATAGTGAACTACCCTGCCTGTTTCAGAATGTCCTGGTGGTCCAATTCAGTGCTTTGTAAATATCAAGAATATGATAATTAGAGCATAGTAGAACATAAACAGGAAAATTCAAGATTAGCGAATGTAAACCAACTTTAAAGAGAAGGGAAAGCAGAGAATCTCTGCTATTTTTCAGTATTTTAATTGATTAAATAACTGCATTTAATTGGATTTGAAGCATATTTCAAATATGTATAATAGCTAAAAATAAAAATAAATTATATTTCAAGGAAGTGAATCTTATAAAGATATTTAGAAAAAGATGCTTAGATAGGCATAGCTAAAGTGGGCTAACATTTAGCGCTAAGAATTTCCACTAAGTAACAAAAATAACAAAAAATTATGTATAATCATCACTACGATTCACATGATCACTGTGGCAAAATAAATTAAACGTTCAAAGAAAATCTTTTTCTGGAATTAAGAATCATTTCTTACATGGGTCATTTAAAGAAGATAGTATTGAACAATGCCTTCAATAATATCTTTACAGTAAAACCAACCAAAGGTTTTCATAGGGCTATTTTTTTATATTGCCCCTCATGCACCAAAACACGACACTGTAGAAGCAATTTTTCTGTTGAGAGTTAGGGGAAAAAGGTTTGATGATATTTCTGAAAATTGAGATAGAACGCTTTGCATAAATCTGAAATATTTAACTGTTTAACTGGAAATCTTCACTCAGAATATTTCAGAATTTATAAAATGAACATGTTATCTGACTATGACCAACAGATCACTCTGCAATTAAAAGAATGCTTGTTGATGTACAGTTAATACTGTGCTCCATCTGCAGAGACTGAGGAAGTGCGTAAGTGATCACTTTCCAAATTTCTACCAGTGACATCTGTTTGTTTTTGCTATATCTGTGTTTTGTAACACAAAATTTATGAAGTATTCCAACATGAAATAATCTAAATCCTCCAGCTCATATCATAATGATTAAGGGATTTTGACATCAAGGCTTGGCTGCTGGATCATACTTCCTCTGTATAAATGGTTCATATATTTAGATTCCCAGCTAAGTGGTCTTCTGTTCAGTTCCTACAGTGTGGCGCTTTTGTTGTGAGTTACAATTTACATGCCTTAGGAGTCAGTTGAGTAATATTTATATTTCAGCCATTTCTACTAAACATCAAACAAAGACATTGACCAGAATTAGAAGCAGTACTAGAACATAGCATCAAATGTCAAGTATATCCATTTTGTGTAAGTATAACTAAGAAGACATTGATGAAGTTCCTTGGGTTGAATTCAGCAAGTTCAGGACCCAAAGACTCCCACCGTAGGCATCTGTGGGGCACATTTTCAGTTCAGTTTAATGAGGCCTTTTTAGAAGATTCCAGTGTTCCTTTCTCTCTGGTACCTTGGGTATTGCTTGTGGTACCCTGAAAAAGCAAAAAAGAATGAAAACCTTCATCCCAGTGCTTTTTCGTCATCATTGAATTAGTTGAATGTTTTGTTTCCCATCATTTTTATCCTGGAACACATCTATGGTGCTTTTGACTAGTTAGGATTTCTGCCTTGACTTTGTTCCTGCTGACTTTTTTTAAGAAGAAGCCCAGGGTTAATTTTGGGCTTTGTGGTAGCATCCCTTTGAAAGCAGTTAACTCTATGCAAGGCTTTTATTTAATCTATTCGCATAAAGTTTGAGGGCTCTCAGCCTGACTGCTGATACTCAGAGTACAAAAGCACAGCCTCCATGTGGTGTATAATAGCTGGCTCACCCAGAACAGCAATAAATCCTCCAATCCCCAACCCCAAAAGGAGCCATTTTTTTTAATCAATTACTTGTGACACTTTGAAGAGCCCCTTCTCCAATAAAGTGTTTAGAATAGAGAATCAAGCAATCGTACATGGTGCCAGATAGTGTGACACTCTGACCAGGATGAAAGCAGTCAATGACAAGTTTCCAAAGATTATACTGTTCATCATACTTACTAACCTAATATATCTACATATTGATCATGTATACATTTCCAATCGGAAAAATACCTATTATGTATGTACATACATATGCAACACTTTTGCTACTTTACTATATCTGGTTGGAAATATGTGATAGGCTTATTAGGAATAACAACACCAGTCAAATCAGCTAAGCAATTTGGAAAGAGAGCCAAAGCAAAGGAGAAATAAAAAATTAGGGAATGAAGGGGACTTTCAACCACAGTAGAGTGAACATGGAGGGTCATCTCTGCACCTTGTTTTAAATCATGAAGTTTAACTCTCTGGGTGAATTTCCACTAGAAGTAGAGGAAAGATGAAGAGTAGATAAATGACGCAGGGATAGGATCTGTAGGGAGCTGTGCAGGGGAACTTCCCCCAGACGCACCGTCCCCTGGTCCTGAACCAACAATGCACCGAGGAGTTACCTTCCACCCAGATGCCAAGTATCAGGTATGAGCTCACTCATGCTGGGAAACAAGGAAGAATTGGAAATGGACAAAGAGAGAGAAGCCCCACTTCACAAGCTCAATAATCTCTAAGAAGAGAAAGCAGGCCAGTCATTGTCTATTGCCAGGACGTCTAGAACATCCTGGAAGAAATGGGTGTATGTGTCCAAAGAGACTGGGGGAAACCAAGGGAGAATTTATTTATTATAAACTTCGTTTGATCCTGTCCCATGTCCCTAGTTGCCCTAGACATGTAACTATGAGGTTATAGCAATGAAATGCAGACCCTGTTTCAGGGATTAATTTCGCTTGGAGTTTACACATTCCTCCAGCGAAGTTTGTGACATGCTAGTATTCTAGCTCAAGTGCTGATGAAGTAGACAAGTCTAACCTAATGCACTTCCTTCTAAGAACCTTCTAGAGATGATGCTATGTCCCCTGAGATGTAACTTCAACATTTCCCATCCAGAAAAAGAGGAATAAATTAAATCATAACTATTACGTTCCATCCCAAACAGATGATTTTGTAAGAATGCATAGATGAGGTTTTAATCAGGAAGGATTAGGAATAGAGGCCATAAACCACGAACCCAGTCTATCCACTGGGGTCCTGAATAACCTCAGGCTAACCCTCAGAAATGCATGGAATTCAATAGCACCACATTGTGTGTGTGTGTGTGTGTGTGTTGTGTGGAGGACTGGATCTTCAAGGTAAGCATCAATACACATATTTAGAGATTATCCTGATGTGAGCATGTTATAATTAGAAGCATAAAAGATGTCCCCATAAAACTGTGGCCCATGGAGCAAGGTTAGACACTGCAAATGCTGAGCAGCTGAGGCAACTGAAATGGAGGGAGAATCTAAGAAGACCCCATCTCAACAGGAGACTCTCCAGTGCTAGGAGACCTTGGAGTCTCCAGGGGTTCCTGCAAGCCCATTGACGTCCCAGGCATCTCATTGATCTGCTTTTTAGGAACATTCTGTCTACCAGATAAAAAAAGAAGGTGGGAGTACCCTTAAGGAGCAAGTAAGAAGTCCCTCAGTGCACTCAGTACAAGTGGCCCTCAGTTGTCAGGGCTACCCTGGAAGACCCCATACTGTATTTGACAGTAATTTCTGGGCTAACTATCTATTGAGCTTCCTTTGTGCAAAAGGAGATAGCAGAGAGGCTTGGAAAATATATATAACATTCTCTTTGCCAAAAATAAAAAATAAAAAAGAATGGATAATCCTTTGGGGAGAAAAGTCACATGTGAAATGAATAAAATCACTACTGCATTTAAAAACTAATGACCTTCTTTTTCCATGGACTATTCCTGGCATATATAAAAGCTGTATTTTGAGGCATCCATGTCCTAACATCATCTGTAATCCTGAGTTTTCTTTCTGTTTGTTAAATGTTCATGTCTCCTAAGAGAGTCAAGGGAGACAGAAAAATGAAAAGTGTGTGCTCTTGTTCGAAAAGGGTTTCAAAGGTTAGAAGAGATTCCAAAACTAATGATCATCAGTATGATTTTGCTTTTGGGTACAAGAGTCTGAATTATTGCCTGTTCTTGAAACTGTGGCTTAAGTGTTTATTAGGCTGGGCTGGTGCAGGCTCCCTGACTAAGACATTGCTTGAATGCCAAGGAGTCCAGTCCCCTGTGCACAATCCAATCTTCTTTCATTATTCCTAGAAGATCCTTGCAATCACATGAAGAGCTCTTGTGTTTCTCAGCCTAGAAGCTCTGATTTCCTTGTTCTGGTAAGAGTTAGCTCTCTGGAGTTAAACCTCCCTGCCCATGGGGGAAATGGCAGAGTGGGGGGTTGGCTGTGAGGCACGTTGCTCCCTATGTGAGCAGACAGGATGAAGGTGACGAAATAGACAGGGATCCACGCTGCTGCTCTGAATACCAAGCAGCAAGGATAAAAGGCAAATGAAGTCTGCAGAATTTATGACAGACGTGCTCAGGAGAATAGAAAGCAAGTGGAGGCTTTGTATCCAGGGCAGCAATGGTGCGGTCAGCAATGAAAACCAGAAAACCCAGAATAAACACTGCTCAGTGGAACAATGGGAGAGAAATATGTCCTAACGAGGAAAAAAAATTCAAAAGAAATTGATTTTACGATACATGAGAATGAGTTCTTCGTGTAGGGATGGGAAAAAGAAAAATAAACCCTAGAAACTCTTTGTAGAAATAGTCAAGCATACATAGAGCAGTTTATACCAGAAGTGGAAGGAGTTCAGATTCCTGACTTTCAGTTTCTAACAGGAAATCCCAGAAACATTACCCCGGCAGGTGGCATGAATCAATTTCTCTCTTTGTTTGCAATGTAAGGCATTAAGATGACCTTGAAAATACCCTGGTTTTTCTATAGAATGATGTCATTTGTGACCTTTTGGAGGGTTGAAATCTGTGTGTATATGTGTGTGATTCACTCATGTAGGAAATATTCTTAGGGAATAACACTTATTTTGCAAACAACTTATCAAATAGCAAACACCACAGCACTGGTTATAAATCAAAATTTCTGCTTTGTGCTCTCACTCTCATCAGTGAAAGGTCCAAGATTTCATCCTGTTTGCAAGGTAACACCCTAGTTTTTCAGATGCTGGCAGAAAACACAAAACTGCTGGCCCAGAGGCAAAAGACTGTTATAGCACAGCAAGCAGCAGGTCGTGGCATATTTTCATCAGTTTCCCTTGCTTGTCATATCTCACGGGGCAGTGCAGATGGGACCCGATGACTGTGTGCATGCAGAGTGCCCTGTGTTAAGAAGAGGAACCCTGAGATGAAGAAACTCAAATCTCTTATGTCTGTTCTTTGCTCCAGAGAAGATGCTATCTATCTCTTTCTTCCAAGGACATTTGCAAAACAAGCATCCTTGAAATGATAATACAAAATGAAGGCAGTCAATCTTTCTTCTTATAAGATGTGCAGAAATTCAAGAGACCCATGGAGAACTGTCTCCCAAAACCACTTACACCCTGAATTTACACAAGTTTCTTCTCTTTTACGGGTTTAATATTTTCATATTTTTAAATAAAGACATTAAACTGGACCAGATCTAAGGTCATTTTAGGACAAGAAAATTGAGACGATCACTTTCTCTTTTATTTTTAAAGAACAGTTTCATAAAGATTCTGCTTTTCAAGGTCTTACGATCTTGGAAGGTCATGCTAACTTTCAAATGATCGCTGCTGGTTAGCATTTTAAACACAGGAGCACACAGGGCACACACATAGAGTATCAGTACCTCCAAAAGAGTGATGTTTCATTTCTAATTTTTTGTGTGAAAGCCCAGTGGAGTGGAAGCTGATATTAGAATGAAAAATGAGCTGTGATCGAAGCAACACATATATCTTATTTCTTTTCCTACCATCTCAGATAAATTAGCGATGCATTTTCTTTGACCCCAAAATATATAAAATAGCCTGTGAGTTTACCTTAGTTGAAAGTTTCCTTTTAATCTTTTCTCCTCGCTCTCATTGTGAATTGTTTCTGTAAATTAAATAATTTGCTAAAATAGGAACTTTGCAAGAGAAGTCCTGCTGATCCTTGCAAAAGAAGCCAGGTCATTAGGCAAAGACCTAATGCATCTGCTACCTCGGTTTCCTTGGTAACCTGCCAGCATTGACCACAAAGTGCTCATGAGTATAGCAGCTCTCTAACACCTCTCATCTGAATGGCCATGCTAACCTGCTGACCCACCTTTATGTCTGGGTTTCCTCTCACAAAGTCAGAAATGCACTGTCCCAGCTTTCATTTCTATATAACTCTTATCTCTTAGGGTTTGAAATCTCAATAGAAATCATCAATGACTGCTACACTTTTCCTCAGGGGAAAACTAGCAGAAGACTCCTTAGAGCAGGGGTGGCGAACAAGTTCGACTACGCGCTCGGAGATCGCTCCTCAGAGGTCCCTCCTCAGAAGCAGCATAACAAAATCCAAACTTGGCAAAGAGCCACAGTATACAAAATAATGATAAGAGGCAAAGAGCCG
>CAUYPK010029464.1:0-66099 GCA_963574355.1 Loris lydekkerianus
AGGACGGCTTCTCAGGGGCAGTGGCTCTTCTCATTGTGTTGGATTGTCAACCGTATTTGCCTATTTTCAGTGTTAAGTCACCAGTCAGATGGGGTGCTTTTTTTTTTTTTTTTTTTTAAGTATGGCATATTTGTATTTTAATAGCTGTTATTGGATTACACAGTTGTGGTTAGACTAAAATCACAAAATAACTGGTTTTCACACACATAGCCCCAAGGCATCCTGTAGTCTACAGTACATCTATTAAAAAAGAAAAAACTACATTGTGTTCAGTAGAATTATTACTATTCATAAATCAGGAGCCATGTAGAGTATGACTAAGTCAAATGTTTTACAGAATTATTTCTGGGGTAACTTTCTTCCACTAGGTGTATATGTCCCCCAATAGGGTATAGGACCCTATTGATTTTATTTGCTTTCATGTTCCCTGCAGCTACCAGGGTATAAGTGTATTTATGCCAAAATTCTACTTAAGATAAGATTTGATTGATTCTGTTAGGTAGCAGAGTTACCCGCCACAGTTTTGAAAACCTAATGTATGTTTTATTGTTTAAAAAAAAAAAAAAGAAGCCAAAAAAGTAGAAAGAATAGAAATAGTATTAGAATACAAGGCATATTTTATTTTCACTGAAAAGGAAAAATGTTGCTATAAGAGTCGAAATGGGCAGATATCCTTATGTCGATTACTTTTTAAAAAACTTATGATACCTTTCTACTGCAATGCCAGGATTTCAAGATCTAAGCATTCTGTGTAAATTCTAAAGTACAGATGAGGTGGTGGTGGGGTGAAGGGGGCGGGATAGTGGCTCACACCTGTAATCCTAGCACTCTGGGAGACCGAGATGGATAGATTGCTTGTGCTCAGGAGTTTGAGATCAGCCTGAGCAAGAGCAAGACCCCCGTCTCTACTAAAAATAGGAAAAAAAAAAAAAAATAACTAGCCAGGCATTATGGTGGGCTCCTCTAGTCCCAGCTACTTGGGAGGCTGAGGCAAGAGGATTTCTTGAGCCCCGGAGTTTGAGGTTACAGTGAGCTGTGACGCCACAGCACTTTACCTAAGGCAACAGAGCATGACTTTCTCAAAAAATAGAAATAAAAAATGGAAAAGTATAGATGATTAAAGCAGGGATGCAAAGTATCCATAGGAGAGGATTTCATTTAGTAACTATTGCCCATTATGTTGAATATAGAGATTAAAATTGTAGCTTTTGGTTTCTACCCTGTTTCACTAATGTAGTATGCTGTATTAACGTATTTCCTTTTTTATTTTGGACTACTTTTCAGGTTGCTGAAAATCAAATAAAATAAATATAAAATATTGAAGTGAGTACTAACACAAAAGGAAAATATGCTAACAAGCCCTGTAAAGTCAGCTCAAAAAAGTGTGTGAGCTGGGATCCAGTACTTTGGAGATATGTTTTCAAGGGGAAGCTGTCCAAAGCATGGACACTGTTTACTTCTGATGCTGGCAGCCTGCTCTGTTTACCAAAGGAAAGAGTGAGTTAAATCAGTCAAATTACATTGCTATTGCAGATATACTTGATTTTCAAGAAGGAAACATCTTTGAAATTTTTTCTCTTTTTATTCCCCGCCACACATTTTTTTCTTCAGCAATATTAATTAATTGGTAAAGGAGATATTTAGGGACACCTAATACTTTTCTTCTTTTCTAGCGTCTGCTAGCAGTTCAAATGTAGGCCCTTTAAGAATTTCAATGAGCCCCTATCAGCTTAAAATGTAGCACATTATACATTGTGTTCTGTTCCTTGTCGTTTTTCATTGAACAATATGTGTACCTTAGAGATCAGTATTCTTTTCATACAGTTCATTCACAGTATTCCAGTTTACGGATGCATTATATTTACTTAAACATCTTAGCTGGTTTCACTTCCCCCACTGTTCTTGGTAAAGGCTGACAGTATTATCTTGAGCTGGCTGAGGGCCTGATACCCAGGGACTGAGGAACAATAGAGCATTTAACAGATGAAGGGGCTTCTTCCCAATCAGTACAAAGCCCTGGATCTCCCTAGGACACCACAGTGTTCTTCATTGTTCCTAGCAATTACAATTCTGAAAAAATGATTCTTTAAGGCAATGATTTCTCACCCTGGCTTTGGAGAACCCAAGGTATTTTTAGTCATTTTTTTTTTGTGGCTTTGGGAAATTTTCAGAGAATAAATTTAGCAAATTCAGTATGCATATTAAATATTATTAATAAACTATAATAAAAATACATCAATTAAAAATAATAACTAAGGCTGGGTGTGGTGGCTCATGCCTGAATCCTAACACTTGGAGAGGCTGAGACTGGAGGATGGCTTGATCCCAAGAGTTTGAGGGTGCAGTGAGCTACGATGAGGCCACCACACTCTAACCTAGCAACATAGCAAGACCCTGTCTCTAAATCAGTCAGTCAATCAATTAATCAAACAGTCAATCAGTATTATATACATTATAATTCTTAGTTATAGTAAACATAATCACTATTTTAATCATTACAATAATAAAGTGTAGATTATATAGTTACTCATTTTAGAGATTATAGTATTAAAATATGTATACTTTTCATCTTTGTATACATACTTACATTTCACTAAGATCTACAAGATATTTTAGCCTTAATAATGATAATAATATTAATAGCAGTAATAATAGGAATCACCGCTTCCTGAGCACTTAACCATAGGCAGTTTATAAAAATCAAGTTATTTTAGTTTTTCAGCAAGGTGACAGAAGTTGCCTTTTGCTCATGGAAGAGGAAACTGATGTTGGAAAAGTTTATGTAAGCTGCTTGGCTCTTGACCGTTAACCACTATAATGCACCTTTACTGCATAAAGTTTGGGGAATATGCTGCCAAAAAGAACATAATTTGGGAACTTGGGCTGCATTTAATGGCAAGCATGATAGAATATCTCTGTGACTGATGATCACTTATGGAAGGGTTTACATTGAAAATTCTTGTGCTCTACTGGCTTACCCATGGGAGAGGGCATGAAGTGTCAGTTGATGGCTTTGAATGTCCACAGTTGCTCTTTATCCTCTCATGGACCTGTTCCCATTTTCCGCAGCAAAAAAGCAAAAGTAGGGGGTCAGGTTGGCAGGAGGGACTGAAACCTCAGTGGAAACCAGCTGTTGGACTGGCCAAGCCTCTGATCTGAAGACCTCATGGATGACAAACCCATGAGTAGGGGAGCAATATTTTCAAATAATGTATTTTAAAAACTCTCTACTGTAATGCAAACTAGCAACCACTGGATTTATTTGTAAGAGCTCTTCACATAAGTGTGTGTCACATCTGTGCTTGTCTATAATTGTAAACAAATAGAGACAGGAGTACAGAAACTTAGGATCCTCATGCTAATAATCAGAGCTATTCAATTTCACCTTGATAGACACCATGGAAAAGTAAAACTCTCCAAGAATTTCTTTAGTCATTTTCATGGAGGAGATGGGCATAGCATGGGGAAAGAGGAGAAGCCAAGGGGGAATGATTAATTGGATGTTGAGAGGGACTTGCTTGACCAAACATTTGTTTTTCCAAATATTTATTGGCACTGCAATTCGGAGATATTTTTTCACTTTCCTAGCTAATTTCTGTTTGAATAGTTCTTTAGCAAAGTATATAGGTTGCTGCAGTTCTAAGCTTTGTGTTATTGTTTTGCCAGACAAGAGAGTATTGTTTTTTATAATGTTTAGGCACTTTTCATATTTGCTTAGCATGAAATGCCACAAATAATATCTTCTTAATTTTGGCAACGTTTAGTTGAAAATGAATGCAAGAAAGCAAATGACATGAGAAAATCCACTTAACTGTCTTGGTGTACGTCAGTGCTCACCAGCATGGGTTTATATAACTGTAGTGTTTAGTGGTCATTATCCCTTTACTACAAAAAAAAAAAAAAAAGCACAGTGATTATTACAATACTTTGGCTCAGTAAAGTTTGTAGGAGTTACTAAAACAAGATACAAGCAAGGGCCGGGCACCATGGCTCACACCTGTAATGCTGACATTCTGGGAGGTTGAGGTGGGTGGATTGCCCTGAGCTCACAGGTTTGAGACCAGCCTGAGCCAGAGCAAGATCCCTGTCTCTGAAAATAGCACTGTGGCAGGTGCCTATAGTCCCAGCCACTTGGGAGGTAGAAGCAAGAAAATCGCTTGAGCCCAAGAGTTTGAGGTTGCTGTGAGCTAAAGTGACAAAAGTGAGATTCTGTCTCAAAAAGCAAACAAACAAACAAAAAACAAAGATGCAAGTAGCCCTGGGAATAAGATAAACCTAATATACTACATGATTATGAAGGTTATTTTGTCATTGCAAAAGAAAATGTTAGCTATCAAAGAGGATTTTTTATGTTGTCTGAGCATCTGGCTGGGTCACAAACCTAACACTGTAGAGGAGCAAAGCATACAACCTGCTGAGTTTGTGTTTGTTGTGCTGTTTCTGTATTCACTTTGTAAGTGTGAGTAGGGGGAATGGGGCAGGGAGGGGAGCTTGTCTGTTTTGATTGATTGCTGCCACCTAAGACATCTTGAGGCCAGGCACAAACTCCCTTGCTATAGTGATTTATAACTTTAAGGATGAGGAGAGTTTGCCATTTCTGGGATGTGAAAGGGGAGACTTTGTGTGATGATGTGTGTATGCCGGAGTTCCTAGGAGGAGGCTCTAGAAAATCACCCGAGGTTTCCTGTGCTCCCGAAGGCTTGAGATTAGGGTTTGATGGGGAGAACTGTGTGGGCACTGTACATTTACCTGCACACAGAGACCTGTGCCTTGGGCTTTACTTGCTTTATGTAATTGAGCCTTCACAGTGATGTTTGATCACCTTATTGGTTGTTCAGGAGAGGAAATCCAGCTTAGAGAATTCTCTTTCCCTAGCCAGTGAGTGGTGGAGTCAGGCCATGAACCCACATCTCATGTTCTTCACTCATGCCACATGGACTGGACTTGTTTCCTATAGCTGCCATACCAAAGTATCATGAACAACGGGTATTTATTTCATGGTTCTGAACGCTGGAAGTCCAAAATCAGAGTGTTGGTATGGTTGGTCCTTCCTGAGGGCCATGAGGAAGAATCTGTTCCATGCCTCTTTCCAAACTTCTGGTAGTTTTCTGGCAATCTTTGACCTTCCTTGGCGCGTAGAAGCATCGCCTTGATCTGTGCCTTCTTCATTTTCACGTGACCTTTCTGGAGGTGTGTCTGTGTCCACATTTCTCCTTTTCATAAAGACACTGTCTCATATTGGATTAAGGCGCATCCCAATGCCCTCATCATCACGACCTACATCATCAGTGTCCAAATAGGATCACGTTCTGAGTTACTCTCTTATTAGAATCTCAACAATTTGAATTTTGAGAAGGGGCAATTCAACTTAAGTGTGAATTCAATTTTACTTTCTTGTGGCATATGTTTACACACACATAGATACACACACTTTTCTTTTAAAGATTTAATTTTTTAAGAGCAGTTTTAAGTTCACAGGGAAATAAAAGGAAAGGACAGAGTTCCCAGGTATCTCCTGTCCCCACACATGCCCAGTCTACACCATTATTAGCATGCTCCAGGACAGTGGTGCATTTGTTTCAATCCGTGAACTTCCATTGATACATGAGATCACATGGTTCACACTAGGTTTATTCTTGATGTTATACGTTTTTTGGATTTGGATAAACATATAATGGGGCACGTATATATTTATAATACCTTATAGCATTAAGCAGTGTTCAGTGTCGTAAAAAAAACTTATGTGCCATTGTAATTTTTATTGCTGAAAGTTTTAATGTTGATGTCTCAAAATTGTACCTCTGATACTTTTTTTTCATAACAAAAAGACTTGCAGATGGTTTTCTCACTCATTCATACTGGAATCTGAAGAGACCTGTGCCATCTTATGCCTCCCTTGATAGGTTTTTCTGCCCCTCTTGCCCACGTCTATTGGTGGGACGGGATCCATCCTAAAATATGAAATAATGAGATTTAGTCATATTTTCAGCCATGCAGTTAAGGTATTCTCTAGAGTAGACCTACATTGTGATATTATTTGTTCCCACATAAAAACTTGACAGATTTAGACTCGAGAATTGTAAAAGACAAATAAAATCAAGGATTTTTATTTTCTGTCACGCTTCTTATCTTGAACAGTATTTCCATGTGTTTGGGTTTATTTTTAAACCTCCCAGCTGACGAATCTGCCCAAAAAGAACCCTTGGGATCTGACAGAATTTTACCCTATGATAAGTGCATACGGATCATCCTTCTAGTTAACATGCTGGCCTGAGTTTGCGGAGAGAGGAATCCTTCCCCTATCCCTCCCCAGCTTAAAGTAACTACATCTAGACCCCCAGAAACACCACCTGCTTTTAATGGGGCTACTTATTTTTCTTCTTGGCTTGCACAGATTGCCCTGGTGTTTCAGACATTGCTTTTTGGAAATGGGTCAGTAGGAAAGTTCTATTATTAGAAATCATCTCTTTCTGAAGGAAACAAACTATTATTTTCAACTCAGCTCGCTGATATGAAATAGAAACCCCAGCACTTTGTCATAGCTGCTGTAAGACATTATACCAGGTTAATAACAGTGAGAAATCAGATGTGCTAAAAGTAAAAGCCAGGTGGGACCAGGGTCCACAGCCAAGGAAGAGGCAGGAATATTCACACCACAAATGTGGAGAGTAGGGCATTTTTTTTCTAGAGAGCTACAGATGCTGTGGAAATTTCAATTCTCTGTGGCATTTAAATCGTATGATTTTTTTTTTTTTTTTTTTTTTTTTTTAGTGTCAAAGAATAGAAAATTAGTTTCAATTGTTACTTATGAGGCGCCATATGGCTACTCTATAATTTTGGCTTCCCATGGAGCTGCATGTGCATATGGAAAATGAAATTAATTGGAAATCACACCCTGAAATCTATTATTAAGTTAATATAGCTAACAGCTTGTGGGGTGTCCTCACACTCAGCATGATGTAATTGCACATAATAATAAGTAACTATAAAGTCATGTAACAGACAAGCCAGAATAAACAGAGGTCAAAGGGACAGGCTTTGAAAAGCAAGAGCATTAATAATGGATGTTGCAGTAAACATTTCAGTTCCTTACAGTTTGTAAGCCTAGAGTGGAGAAAATAGTTTAATCATATTCAGATGAATTAATCAGCAGTCTTGTGAATTTCATAGCCAAGGGACTGATTTTTATTTTGCAAAGTAGTGTTATGCAAGCTAAGGTCACTCTTGGTAGAATTAGTGGCAACTGTTTATCAGAGGTGTCTAAACTTAGCATCAAAAATCCACTGTGGAACTCTTAAAAACAGTGAATTGTGCATCCAAGTCCTAGGATTTGGGCTTTCTTAGTTCTAGATTTCGCTTTTTTTTTTTTTTTTTTCCTTTGAAACAGAATTTTACTATGTCACTCTCGGTAGAGTGCTGTGGTGTCACAGCTCACAGCAACCTCAAACTCTTGGGCTTAAGTGATTCTTTTACCTCAGCCTCCCAAGTAGCTGGGACCACAGGCACCCACCACAACACCTGGCTATTTTTTTGTTGCTTTAACTCACCCGGGTTTGAACCCCATAGCCTGGGTGTATATGGCCGGCGCCCTACCCACTGAGCTACGGGCACTGCCTAGATTTCTCAATTTTTAAGATGTACTACAAGTGATTGTGATACCGCTCAGCCATGGGCCATGGAAACCATAGATTTTTAAATGATGTATCACACGTGGCTCTGTTCAGGGGTCCTCAAACTTTTTAAACAGGGGACCAGTTCACTGTCCCTCAGACCATTGGAGGGCCAGACCCATTTCCTGGTTCTATAGTTAAAAAAAAAAACTATGAACAAATTTCTATGCACACTGCACATATCTTATTTTGAAGTAAAAAAACAAAATGGGAATAAATATAATCACACCACCGCATGTGGCCCATGGGCCATAGTTTGAGGACCCCTGCTTAAATGATAAAGTCCATAGCTAGTGTGTGTTCAGTTTCCCTAATTTGGTTCCTAACCTTATAATAGAATAACCTTATAATAGAATAAAATGAGTTAAAATAAAAATGTAATGTAAGGTCTTTATTTATATTTGGTAAGCCCAGATAGAGTGAACAAATAATGTGATGTCATCTGTGTTTTTTATGAAGTTTATTAGTTTATGGGTCTGTCTCTTTAAATTCAGTGAGAACATTGGCTGTTTTGTTCAACTGGTGGTCAGGATGTGGTAGGAATTCAATAAATGTTTTTGGAATATAAATTTGAATGTAAAAAGGGACAAAATTAACTCCTGGATATTCTTTTATTTTATTTTTTTTCCTTTTTAAATTTTTTTGTAAAGATGTGTCACACCCTGAGACCCCACCCCGCCTTCCTTCCCTCTCTCTGCTCTTCCTTTCCCCACCCCTCCCTCCTTCTTTCACTCTCTGCTCTTCCTTTCCCCCACCCCCCACCGTGACCTTAATTGTCATTAATTGTCCTCATATCAAAATTGAATACATAGGATTCATGCTTCTCCATTCTTGTGATACTTTACTAAGAATAATGTCTTCCACTTCTATCCAGGTTAATACAAAGGCTGTAAACTTTCCATTTTTTTAATGGCTGAATAGTATTCCATGGTATACATATACCACAGCTACCATACCAACCCATATCCATTCCTGGGTTGGGGGGCATTTAGGCTATTTCCACATTTTGGTGATTGTAAATTGAGCTGTGATAAATAGTCTAGTGCAAGTGTCCTTATGATAAAAGGATTTTTTTCCTGCTGGGTAGATGCCAGTAATGGGATTGCAGGATCAAATGGGAGGTCTAGCTTGAGTTCTTTGAGGTTTCTCCATATTTCCTTCCAAAAAGGTTGTACTAGTTTGCATTCCCACCAGTAGTGTAAAAGTGTTCCCTTCTCTCCACATCCATGCCAGCATCTGCAGTTTTGTGATTTTGTGATGTGGGTCATTCTTGCTGGGGTTAGATGGTATCTCAGGGTGGTTTTGATTTGCATTTCTCTAATAGGGATAATGAACATTTTTTCATATGTTTGCTAGCCATTTGTCTGTCTTCTTTAGAAAAGATTCTATTTGTGTTTCTTGCCCATTGATATATGTGATTGTTGGCTTTTTTCATGTGGATTAATTTGAGTTCTCTATAGATCCTAGTTATTAAGCTTTTGTCTGATTCAAAATATGCAAATATCCTTTCCCATTGTGTAGGTTATCTCTTTGCTTTGGTTGTTGTCTCTTAGCTGTACAGAAGCTTTTCAGTTTAATGAAGTCCCATTTGTTTATTTTTGTTGTTGCAATTGCCATGGCAGTCTTCTTCGTGAAGTCTTTCCCCAGGCCAATATGTTCCAGGGTTTTTCCTATGCTTTCTTTGAGGATTTTTATTGTTTCATGCCTTAAATTTAAGTCCTTTATCCATCTTGAATCAATTTTTGTGAGTGGGGAAAGGTGTGGGTACAGTTTCAGTCTTTTACATGTGGATATCCAGTTCTCCCAGCCCCATTTGTTGAGTAGGGAGTCTTTTCCCCAGTGTATGTTCTTGTTTGGTTTATCAAAGATTAAGTGGTTGTAAGATGTTAGTTTCATTTCCTGGTTATCTATTCGATTCTAAATTTATTTTTGTGCCAGTATCATGCTGTCTTGACCACTGTGGCCTTGTAGTACAGTATAAAATCTGATATGGTGATGCCCCCAGCTTTATTTTTATTACTAAGAATTGCCTTAGGTATACAGGGTTTTTTCTGGTTCCATACAAAACGCAGAATTATTTTGTCTATGTCTTGAAAGTATGATGTTAGTATTTTAATAGGGATGACATTGAATCTATAGATTGCTTTGGGAAGTATAGACATTTTAACAATGATGATTCTTCCCAGCCATGAGCATGGTATGTTCTTCCATTGTTAATATTCTTTCTTAGGGTTTCATAATTTTCTTTATAGAGGTCCTTCATTTCTTTTGTTAGGTATATTAGTAGGTATTTCATTTTCTTTGAAGCTATGGTAAAGAGAGTTGTGTCCTTAATTAGTCTCTCCCTTGGGCTGTTATCGGCATTTACAAAGGCCACTGACTTGGGGACATTGATTTTATACTCTGAGACATTGCTGTACTTGTTGTTGTTGTTGTTGTTGTTGTTGTTGTTGTTGCTGCAGTTTTGGCCGGGGCCAGGCTTGAGCCCACCACCCTTGATATATGGGGCCAGCACCTTACTCCCTGAGCCACAGGTGCTGCCCCAGTACTGTATTTTTTGATGACTTCCAGGAGTCTTGAGGTTGAGTCTTTGGGATTCTCTTAAGTATAAAATCATACCGTCAGCAAAGAGGGAGAGTTTGACCTCCTCTGCTCCCATTTGGATGCCCTTTATTTCCTTGTCTTGCCTAATTTTATTGGCTAGAACTTCCAGCACTATGTTGAATAGTAAAGGTGACAGAGGGTAACCTTTTCTGGTTCCAGTTCTAAGTGGAAAAGCTTTCAGTTTTACTCTTTTCAGTAAAATATTAGCTGTTGGTTTGTCATAGATAGCGTCAATCAGTTTCAGAAATGTGCCACCTATGCCTATATTCTTCAGTGTTCTAATTAGAAAAGGATGCTGGATTTTATCGTATGCTTTTTCCGTGTCTATTGAGAGGATCATATGGTCTTTATTTTTGCTTCTGTTAATACGGTGGATAACGTTTTATGGACTTGTGTATGTTAAACCAGCCTTGCCACCCTGAGATGAAACCTATTTGATCATGATGTATGACTTTTTTTTTTTTTTTGCGTTTTTTGGTCGGGGCTGGGTTCAAACCCACCACCTCCAGCATATGGGGCCTGCGCCCTACTCCTTTGAGCCACAGGCGCTGCCCTGATGTATGACTTTTTTGATATGCTGTAATCTATTGACTAGGATTTTGTTGAGAATTTTTGCATCTATATTCATTAGTGAAATTGGTATGAAGTTCTCCTTTTTAGTTGGGGCTTTTCCTTGGATATTCTTTTCATTAGAAGCATCAGGATACACTCTCTATTTCTCACAAATTGATGTGTTATAAATAATTATACAATTTGTGGTACTAGTATTAACGTGTGCAACCTGACTGTTCATTTAAGGTCACTGAGGACAGAATTTGCGTGTATCTGATACTAGGAAGGAGACTCTTCCTAGCCCGTATTTCTCTTCCAGTGGGGAAAAGATGTACACATAAAAGTTATATCTGTCATAACCATGTCTAGAATTCTATTTGAGATTCTCATTGACCAGGCTTTTGGGATAAACACCTGTCCAGGTAGGTCATTGTGCTAGTGATGGATCATTTTTGTGCATGGTATAAAGGTGGCCTAACGCTGGATCTCTGAAACCTACTCTCATTTCTCTTTCTTCTCCTTTACAGTTCACGTTATTTCATGCTACCCACATTGCCTGGGTATTACATTTGTTTTCCAGTATTCGTAAGTGTGTTACCTACTTCCATTCTTCTATTCCTGCTCAATTTCTGCCTCAGGGCAGAATTGTGCTGTGAAGCTCTTAAATGCTGCACAGATAACTATGATGTTGAAAACACCTTGTTACATAGCCTCAAAACATGTTGCCTTTGGTAACTCTGACTGGTTTGTACATAAGACAGGGATCTCATTGATGGATCAGTGGGAAGGAGGTAATCGCATTATGGCTAACAAGTGAAACAGGGACAATGGGAAAATGGATGGTGTCCACACAGCTGAGCAGAGCCAAGAAAGATCTGTAGACCGAGTTAGGTTGATCTGTGGCATGGCCAGCAGAGACCAGCAACCGTCTCTCAGTGTCAGAGCTCCCCTTTTTTTTTGCACAATAGAGCCCTGATTTTTTTTTTTTTTTAATTTAATAGTCTATTTTGAAATAATTCCAAATTTAGGAAAAAGTGCCAAGTGCAATATAAAAATACTCCCATATTATTTTCATCCTGATTCCCCTGTTAACATTGGAGAACAAGCTACAAGCATGATGCCTAATCACTCCTAAACGTGGTGTGTGTTTTCCCTCATGTAGGGATGCTTTCTTCCATCATCAGCATTCACCTCTTCAAATCAGGATGCCCCCTACCCTCTAGTTCACAAAGCCCACTGAAATGTCATTAGTTGTCCTGATAGTGTTTTTCTTTTCTGAGCAGGATCCAAGTCAGAAACACATGTTACATTTAGTTATCATGGCTATTGAGCCTCCTCTACTCCTGGACATTTCCTGTCTTTCTAGTGCTTGATAGTCCAATTCTTTCTTTTGTAGAATCTCTCTCAACCTGGACCCATTCAGTCTTTCCATATGACCAGATTCAGGTCCCACACTCTTGGTGAAAATGACTTAGAATTGATGGTCAGCTGTTCATATTTGGTCCCATCAGACAGTACCTATCCCCCCACTGGTCACATTGGTACGCCATGTTTCTGCATCTTGGATTTGACACTTTCTCTTTGCAATTGATGAGAATTTTATGGGGAGATGATGTCAACATCATGTTCCTCATCCCACTTACACTCACCATTCTTTGCCTTTATGGACAATGCCTGGCCAAATCTGTCACCTCAGCAGTGGGTTATTGATTGGCGAGTCTCACTTTCATCATTCGTACTACATTTGTTGGTTGGTGTTCTACTAAAAGAGCCACATTCCTTCTGCCTTTGTTTATATCAGCAGCGACCTATGAATTCTTGTTTTAGTCAGTGAATTATCTTCCATTCCTAAGTCTTCATCATGTGACATGACTTCATCATTTCTTTAGGTACTTCCTTACTTTCTGGCACAAGATATCCCAATTTCAACTTGCACTTTTCTTGTCCCAGGCCTAGTTTCAGCCATTTCTCTAACAAACCCTGATTGTTTTTGGTAGATATGGTTGTTAAAAACTAGTATCTGGGCACTGGTTGTCCTCATTATCGCTGGTTTTAGACTTTATGAGGAGATATGGTGTATGTATACACACAAATATATAAGTATACACATGTACAAATATATATTAAAATGATATATTTATATATATACATACATCTATAGCCATTTCTTAATCTACATATGTTACCATAGTATTGTGTTTATATTAATACCTTTCTATTTATAAATGTCAGGTTTCTCTCTAGCCTCCTGCCTTTCCATGTTTGGAAATACTTTGTCTAACAGCAGGAAACTTGGTTGTATATGTGTGTGTGTGTGTGTGTGTGTGTGTATACTTAGTGAAAACCTGAGAGGTCCCCTTGTAGCTGAGGACGAGGAGTGCCAAGGGGAAGAAGGATAAGTAAGATGAAGATACTGGCAGACGTCAATTTGAGCGCAAGTACACAGGTACTGAAGGGATGTCAGGAGCTGCCTCATAGAGACACAACAAGGGTACATTTGATAGCACCCCAAAACTGAAGATGTTGGAGAGTTTGTGGGCAGAAGAAAACAGCATAGCTGGGAGATGGGTCACATTGAATAGTTATAATAAATAGAGGAGGTATCTATTTATGACCATAAACAGCGTAGTTGGGAGATTCAGGTCCCACACTCTTGGTGAAAATGACTTACAAATGATGGGCAGCTGTTCGTAGATGGTCCCGTCAAGAACAATCTATTGTGTACCTGTTGTGAAAGTACCTGTTGTGTACATAGGCCTAGTTCCTTACATTAATTACTTCTCCATGTTGGCCAGTTTATTACAGGCCCTTGGGTGGTCAACTTACAGAGGTGCTACTGTATTTCTTTAGTGCTTATGTTACTTTTAACCCCAGGAAGATTTAGAGTTTAGTAAACAGATGATGAAATTTCTGAAACCCATGATAATGAATTCTTTTCAGTTATTAATGGTCTGCATAAAATTTTTAGTTGATGTGTTTGTACTGTTTAAGAGAATTTGGCATACTGATGTAACTAACAAAGTGGACATTGATTCCACTTTGTTTAGTTGGGTAATTGACATTATTCTTGTAATTTTTATGTTGAAAGATGAAGTTTTTGGCAAAGATTATGAATAGCATTGCTATGCTTTTAAAGTTCACTGAATCTTTTATTTATTTTAGTTTGTTAGGAAATTACTGGTGCAATTTAATACTCAGATGATTTGGCTTGCTAGGTCAGACAATTCAAGTGCTTCAGAAAAGAAAATGGGTGTATTGAATTTATAAATATAGTTTAAAATGTTTCAGAAAAATTAAACTTGCAAGTGATACTGATTGGTGAAGGGAGTTTATTATGTCCAACTTGAGTTATTTGCATCTTAATCAAAAGTCCCTTAAAAGTGAATTAAAATTTTGATCTTATAAATAGAATAAGATTTACAAGTTGAACTCAAAGGCTTATGGAAAAAAATGGATTTTTAAACTTTTGTAATTTTACTAAAACAAATATTTAATTTAAAACCACAAGTAGGCTCTTCTCTGCAGAAAAGCCACCATAGAACTCCCCAAAAGATGAATACAGGGAGCATGTCCCTGCTGCAGTGGCCGTAATGGAAGATACCTGGTGGACAAGATTGTTGTCCTGGCAGGGCCTGGGTGTCAGGCTTGATGCCAAAACTAATTTGTAGCATCATTGCTTGGGCTAACATGGCCAGGTAAGGGATTGTCAGCTTTCAGTATGTGAGTTGCTGTCCTGGGCAGCAAGATAGCATTCTTATCTGCCTCTGGGTTGGGATGGGAAGTGTCATAGAAAAATCCTGGGCTGGAGTCCTTAGCTAGCTCTCAACAAGTAACTTACTGTCTTTTGAACTGTGGGGTTTTCAGCAATATATTGGGGACAATAATTTATAAATCATGTGGTTATTGGGAGGGTTAGAACTCATAGACGTAGAGCACACAGTACATTGCTTGTCACTTAGCAGGAGCTCAGACAACAGTGACATTTGTTAGAAGATGATGAGGCTGATGGATTAGTTTAGAAACTGTTTGGGGCCAAAACGGAGTAGTTCCCATTCGTCAGTCACCAGTTCTATTGTCAGTCATTATACAAAGTCTTTACATAGATTGCATCTCTGAATTTTCCCAGTAACCGTGAGATCTTTACTACATTATTTTTACTGTGGTCCAGAGAGGTTAAGTGACTTTTCCAGTTTTACACTGCTAAGTAGAAAGAGTTGAACTAGGATGTAATACACAAAATTTAATGCTGGACTATTGGACTCTAGGCCACATTCTTGTACTGCTATGTTACAGAAATCCACGTCTGCAGTAACAGTGCCGCAGACAAGGTAAGGCTGGCTAGCATTGCTTTTGCTTTGCAGAATTGCTCTCTGACTTTAATATCCTATCAATTCAAACTAGTGTCTTTTGTAACATTCACAATGAAAGTACTGGTCAAATACACCAACGGAGTGAGCTTTGCTTTATTACAAGTTGATTGGGTATATCAGATCACAAAAATGTTTCCTTCCATAGACAATAAAATGAATTGTCTTTGAAGCTGTTCAAATGAGCAGCTACCTGATGGGCATACCCTGTCCTATAGCTCAAAATGAGAGGTTTTTTTTGTCGTTGCTATTATTGGGTGATAGCATTTTCTCCATTTTAGTTGGCAGCTGGTTACTGTAGAACAGTGGTTCTCCACCTTCCTAACGTTGTGGCCCTTTATGCAGTTCGTATGGGTCGTGACCCACAGGTTGAGAACCTCTACTCTAGAAGCCATTACTGGTCAGATTTGAAACTGAATGGCATGCTTTCTCCCTGACCACTGCTTGTACCATCCAACTTCTTTTGCTTCCCATACCTGAATACTGAGAGTAATGGGCAGTCATGCTTAGGTAGTGAGGGCATCATTTCAACTCTGGCTAGATTCTGTGCTGTGGATTTTATAGCTGTGTGAACGTGGGCAAGTGACTTTATTTCTCTCAATTTCCTGGCCTCTAAGAATAGTATTTCCCACATGAGACTGATATGAAAATAAATCAGATGAGGTTTATGAAGTGCTTTGATTAGTTCTTGGTGCATAATTAATACTGAATATGTAGTGTCTTCAAGACACATAACAAGCGCCCCACCTGCCATAGTAATCATAATGGCAGCAGTAGTAATGGCGCTAAGGAACAGATAGCCACAGGGCTAACTCTGCTGTACACAACGTCAGCCAAGCCTCAGCATCTAGCTTCCTTTCCAGCTCACTTTTGTCCCCAAGCCCCAGCACAGGCTGCTGCAGAGCTGAAGTGGTCCCAGTGTCATGTTATCCTCTGTTGTCATAAGCCTCTGCCTGCTAATGAGGCCCAAAGCTGAGCAGCTCCAGATGGAGTCAAGTGATAGGTTCTCTGCCAGAAAATGTGGTAGGTTTCCAAGGCCATTGGAGCTAGGTGACAGCCGTGGATATCAAAACAGAGACTAGCAAAAAAATAAGAAAAGACATAAGCCTTGGAACTAAACAAACTACATAAACATAAATAAATGGTGGGATACATTGTGTCAGGAGAATCCTGTCTAGGAGCCTGAGATACTCATTTTAGATACAAAAGCATTATTAGTCCATCTGAGAGGTGGCAGGACAGTGCTAAATGTCCATAGAATTTGGGCTGCTCTTCAAGACATCTAACTCTCTTAAACGTGATGCAAACCTTGTATGTTCTCATCAACCATGAGCATGTTTTATGTACCATTTTGAATAATTGGAATGTTTTAACACTTGCAAAAGTCAGTAATAGATTTATTATTTATTATAGAATTCTTTTGCCCAATGGACAGCATATTTATCCTTACCATCATCATCGACCATTTCTTTGATACTTCTGACATAAGCAAAAGCCAGTGTAAATATCAACCAAGCATTGTGTTTAATGTTTTTCATGCATTTTCTGTCCTCAGTTAGAACATATAGCAATTCTGAAAGGTAAGCAGTATTTTTATCAGCTTCATTTTGTAGATGAGAAAATTGAGGCTCTATTTCTTTGGCTGAAGTCACTTCACTGCCTGGTAAGGGACAAAGCCTGAGTTCTAATTCAAGGCTTTCTGACCTCATGGCCCATGATTTTATCCATTGCCACTCTAAGCATCTCTAATATGTTTTTTTCTTTAGGAGGGACTTTAGAGGATTGGAAAATCTGTGTACACAGAAAGGAGATGCTTGGACATTCCATGTGTACATTGTAGAACATCGGTGTTGGGAGCTCCTCAAGAGGATGTGTCATCCCTTTATGTTATAGGGAGATGACAATGTGGCCTGAGTCTCATGGGAATGAATTTGCATGGTATCCACATGGTCTAGATCAGCTCGTTCTAGCAAGCACAGATGTAGGTGGCTCCAGGCCCAAGGGACTCAACAGTTCCTTTGAACTAGATAGCTTTGAACCAGGGGATTAGGATTAACTGCTGAATTGAGAAGTGGCAGCCTTTTATCCTTGTTCCTCCATTTGGGGTCATACTTCCCATGAAATGAAGTTATTAAGCCCAGTGTAGCCGAATAGTATTTTCTACGTACATCTAAGGCAACTGACTTAACCTAATGTGTAAGTAAGCTCACTAAAAATATAATTGCATTTTCCCCTTATTTGCAGACATAAATTTTCTTGGAGCTAATTTGCAAAAAGGAAGAAAAAAATGAATCATAACAACCTTCTATCACTTATCATATTATTTAGGATATTTCATTTCAGCTCTATCCTCAGTATACATATGATTTGTGTATGTTTATATATGCCATAGAACCTTCATAGTTGAGCACCTCCTTAAATTGACCTAATTTCCAGGACAGGACATGTACCATATGTACACATCAGTACAGTAGGCCTAGTTCCTATGTTGACAACTAGTATATGCTGAACAGTCCTGTAAGTGGTCAACTTGCAGAGGTTCTATTGTATATTTAATGGTACATATTTTGGACTGTAGCAACTTTTCCCAGCTCTTAGCAATATGGTTGGTATTCTTCCTACCAGGTCAAAGAAATATCTTGTATTTAAATCTGAAAATAGTTTTTCCCTGATTATAGTCATGGCAAAGAATACATGTTAAATCTAAACAATGAAAAAGGAGGTAAAAAATCACTCGGACACTATGCCTATAGATAACCTCTGTTGATGGGGTTTTATATCATTTCCAGCTATTTTTAGGCATTTATATCTGTATTTTCTGAAGTTTGCAAAAATGTAATGTCCTCTAGTTTGTAACACAGATATGTTTTGGCTTTTATCTTCTAAATACTTTCTGGTGGTTTTCTTTCAAAAACCCTCAGGCTTATCAAAAGTCTGGAGTCCATGATGTTAAGCTTCAGGCAGGTGACAGTGACATTTACAGCATAGAAAAGCTTTTGGTTAAAGATAGTCATTTTCATCACTCCATCACTTAAGCATCAGACTAAAGCTTCAAGCATTATGTTGGCTTTTCTGAAGGTTGCAAGTATTTCTAGGAAAATTCAGTCCTTCGTTCAAAGTCCTTCGTTTTGTATTCCCATACAAAAATACCTGGGCAGGTGCGGTGCATAAAAACGCTTGGGTGCAGCTATTATAGGTAGTATCCATTGAATTTGCAAAACAATACTGATGTAAAAATTTATGTTTAAAATAATTAGTTGTTTTCGTTTTAAAAGCGTTATATATGCTGGATACAGTAGCTCAGGCCTGTAATCCTAGCATTCTGGGAGCTTGAGGTGGGCAGATTGCCTGAGCTCAGGAGTTCAAGACCAGCCTGAGCAAGAGTGAATTCTCATCTCTCCTAAAAACAGAAAAACTAGCCAGGTGTTGTGGCATGTGCCTGTAGTACCAGCTACTTGGGAAGGTGTGCCCAAGAGATTAAGGTTGCTGTGAGCTATAATGATGCCATGGCACTCTACCCAGGGCCACAGAGTGAGACTCTGTCTCAAAAAAATAAAAAGCGTTACATATGTTCATGGTTTAAAAAAAAAAAAAAAAAATTCCTTTAGAGCTGAGTATTTTGCTTGTCCTTTACTTTAATTTTGTAATATTTCTAGCAGGATTCTGATTGGTGAGGGAAGCTGATCCCATTTTTACATTAGCCTTGAAGAATTGCATTCCTATTGGGTGCCTATTTATAGACCAGACATTGGGCATTGAACTTTGTGCTAAGGTATATGAACTTAATATTTTGTCATGTTTAGTTTTAGTTTTAGTTTTAGTAACAATTCGAGAAGAGATCAAAGATCTCTATTGTCAAAATATTTTAGATACTTTGTCCTGCAGATACTTTTGTAACATATTCTTAGAAACAATATATTTCTTGATTGGGAGTCGAGTTCTACAGGGACATGCATTTGTCCAAACTTACTGCATGGTACCCATCAACATCAGATTTGTGTATTTTACTATATGTAAATTTTACCTCTCCCCCAAAAGGAGCTGCAAATAAATATTAAACTGTTGTTTGTGAGGTGCATACTGAAGAATTTAAGGGTGATTGTATTGACATATGCAACCTGACCTGCGTGAAAAATAAGACAAACTGTGGTGGGTGGAGGAATGTAATTCAAACAGGTGAACAGTTAGAGAATCTAGGTTGTAAGTATGTGGATGTTTATGTTAGTCATATTTTCTTTTTTCTTTCTTTCTTTTTTTTTTTTTTTGAGGCAGAGTCTCACTTTGTCACCCTCAGTATAGTGATATGGCATCACAGCTCACAGCAACCTCCAACTCTTGGGCTTAAGTGATTCTTTTGCCTCAGGCTCCTGAGTACTTGGACTATAGCTGCCTGCCACAATGCTCAGCTATTTTTAGAGATTTGGCCTTACTCTTCATTAGGCTGGTCTTGAACCTGGGAGCTCAGGGCAATCCACATGCCTCAGCCTCCCAGAGTGCTGAGATTACAGGCATGAGCCACTGCATGTAGATGCTATTCAGCTTTTTCTATGTGATACGAGATTTTAGCAATAAAAAAGTTGGGGGAGAGAAACCAGTAATGAGGCTCTATGCAAAAGACTTAAAGCACAGCCTCTAGAATAGTGGTTCTAGTGGCCCATTAATAGTGGCCCATTAATACAGTTCTATGGGTTGCGAGCCACAGGTTGCAAACTGCTGCTCTAGAATTATCTTTCTGGCTTCATTTGCGTTATCTGTTAGAGCTGGTAAATACACTTAGCACAAATCTTATTTTCCAGGAAGGTCCTAAAAAACACTGTGATTATGATTTCATAATCCTAATGGGTGACCATGTGCTGAGGGCTCACTATGTGCCTGATACTCTCATTTGTTCATTTTTAGGAGATGGAAATATCCCATTCCACATTGTGCTGTGTGTGCCCTTCAGCACAAACTTCCATACCAGAGGGGGTGTGAGAGGCATGATTAGCAGAACTAGTGAGTGGCTTCATTAAGCTTGACAGAGCACTCCCCCGCCCCCCGGTTTTGTGGATCTCCCTTGTGTGGCATCTCCTTTGAACTCTAATGGCCTTCAGAGGAGAGGTGGCATCTGTTATGTTAGACTCGGTAGCATTCCCAAGTCAGCGTTCATTTAGTTCAGGGGTGGCGAACATGCGGCTCTCGAGCCGCATGCAGCGCCAACAAGGTAACAAAAAACACCTGATTGAGCATGTTATATTATGCATTTAATATATTATTGTTAAAATTATATGCTTTTGTGTGAGTGTTTGTCTGTTTTGGCAGGTCACTGCATGGTGTGGCTCTGACTCTCACAGTTTAAAATTTTGGCTCTTTGTGTTCGCCACCCCTGTTCTATAAGGAAAAGTATTTTCCAGAAAGATACCAAAATTGATAGTGATGATCTTAGGGGAAGGGGGGAGGTAGAATGGCAAGGACATTCTTCACTGAGAATTATTTGGTATCACTGGTATTTTGTGGTGTTTGAATTTTTACTTTATTTAAAAAGGTAAGGAAAAAACTTAATCCCCAAAATATCATTTGGAGAAGAATGATATGACTTCTACCTATCAATTTTTTAAAATATTTGTAGTGTTTATATAGTATAGAGCTGCTCATGCATATAATTGTTAAGCAAAATCATTAAATCCCAGGTCTTTCTTTTTTCTAAAAAGTCTTTCCCAAGTTTGTATTTTTCATACTGGGGAAACAACTATTTGATCTGTTTTGTCTTACAGTGTTCTCTCTTCAGTCATTGAACTTGTTACTGCAAAATCAATTGCAGGAGTCACTGAAGAGTCAGGAATTACTACAGAGTAAAAATGAAGAGCTCTTAAAAGTGATTGAAAATCAGAAGAATGAAAGCATACAATTTAGTAATATGTTTAGAGACAAAGAACAAATTATACTTGAAAATAAACAGCAATTCGACATTGAGATGACAAAAATAAAAATTGGTATGTATTTAGACAATAGTTATGGTCACATTTTTTTAAAGGAAGAGGAAAACTGAAACTTGTTTGTTGTTTTAGAATTGGAGGAAGCCTTAGTCAATATGAAAAGCTCCCAGTTTAAGTTAGAAACTGCTAAAAAGGAAAATCAGATTTTGGGAATAACATTACGTCAGCATGATGCTGAGGTGACTCGACTGAGAGAATTAACAAGGTAAAATTGGCTTCCTTTGAATAACCCATGCATTTTTTATTTAGATGCTTTTATAAACTTCAAAATAATGTCAGATCTACTCTCTTACCCTTGTCTTTTTCTCTTATTTTGTCTAATTTTTCTCTTACTTTTGTCATTCTAATTATTCTAATTTCTGATGATATTTTCTTCTGTTCCAATTAAGTTAGTTTAGAAATTCCAAACCTGGCTAAATGCTTTTCTAAACCCTATGGTTCCAGGGAGAGTGCTCTGATAAGGAGCTGAAGATTTGTCTAACAAAGTGTAAGAGCTCTAGCTCTAAAGCTGGAGAGACCTGAATGGAATCTCAGCGTTGCCATGTTGAATGACTTTGAGCAAGTTGTTTATCTTTTCTCAACCTCAGCTATAAGTTGGGGAAGTGAACAGGGTCATTAGGGATTAAGAAATATTAATAATTCATGAAAAGCACTTAGTCTGGTAAGCCTCCTGCCGTATGATCTTGGGTAAGTCATTTAGCCTCTGTGAGCCTCATTTGCTTCATTTCCTCAGTAAAATGAGGAAGTTCCTAAGATCTCTTCATTCCCTAAGACATTTTTTCTGAAATAAATAAAATTGCCTCACTCAATTTTTATGTGATGTATACTTACAAAGTTTAATTTGCTTTTGAGACATTTGCTAAGAATTGGATTTTCAGCTACTTTTTTTAAATCCTAGAGGAGAGTAAGTTGTTTTAGGCCTGAAGATCATCAGATCTACTGTGTTTTTTAATGATCCTGGTAGTTTATAGTTCAAAATAGAAAAAAATCTTGACTATAAAACCATTTTGCTTATATTTCCAGTGAGCAGATGCATTTTCTGCTATAAACTCCCCCTGAATTATAAACTTATAGGGAAATAGGTGAAACAGTAATATATGTATAATATTTAACTTACTAATTTTGTTTGATAAACATATTTGAAATTAATGATCTGTTTACATAGAAATACTGCCTTTCCTCCACATTTATATGTTATAGAGTAACTTCATTCAAACGTTTATTTAATAATAGGAAAAGCAAAAGATATTTCCTGTATCCATGTGGAATTACAACTGATTAGGCTCTCTCTAGTCAGAGTTTCTAAACATTAGCTTATGTTTTATACACTCTTGTTGAAGGTAAATTATTAGAAGGTCCCTTTTTATGAAAGCCTTTTAAAGATTTCCAAAGAAATATGTCTTCTTTCTTCTGAGGTGTAATATTTGGGTGAGAACTTTGTTAGTGTTAGTATTAAAGCTGAAAGAAGTCAGTAACAAAAGGCCACATATTGCATGATTTCATTTATACAAAATGTCCGGAATGGGCAAAACCATAGAAACAGAAAGTAGATGAGTAGTTGCCACAGCCTGTAAGAAACCAGGAGGTGGGGATGGGAAGTGACTGCTGACAGAGTTTCTTTTAGGGAAGATGAAAATGTTCTGAAATTTGGTAGTGGTAACAGTTGTACAACTATGAATATACTAAACTCACCAAATTGTGCACATAAGAGGGGTCAGTTTTATGGTGTGTTGGGACTTCAGGCATCTGCCATGGTGTCCAGCTAATGTTTTTTTTTTATTTTTAGTAGAGACGGGGTCTCACTCTTGCTCAGGCTGGTCTTGAACTCCTGACCTCAAGTGATCCTCCCACCTCAGCCTCCCAGAGTGCTAGGATTATAGGTGTGAGCCATCGCACTTGGCCTGAGTTTGACATTTTTAGATTCCACAAAAACCATACAGCATTTGTCTTCACATGGTCGGTTTATCTCACTTAGCATAATGTCCTACAGGTTCATTCCAGGTTGTTGCAAATGACAGAATCTCCTTTTTGTTTTTAAGGCTGAATAATATTCTATATGTATATATGCGACATATTTTTTTATTCATCTATTGAAGGACACTTAGGTTGATTCCAAGTCTTGGCTATTGTGAATAATGCTATAGTAAAAATGGGAGTTCAGATACAACTTCAGCATGTTGATTTCAGTTCCTTTTGATATGTACCCAGAAATGGGATTGCTGGATCTTATGGTAGTTTTATTTTTACATTTTTGAGGAGCCTCCATACTGTTTTCCAGAATGGCTATACTCTACATTCCCAGTGATGATGTACCAGGGATCTTCTCTACATCATTGCCAGCACGTATCTTTCATCCTTTTGGTAATTGCTACTCTACTGTAACAGGTGTGAGGTCATAATCTCATGTGGTTTTAATTTGCATTTTCCTGATGGTTAATGATGGTGAGCATTTTTTTTCTTGAACCTGTTAAGTCATTTGAATGTCTTCTTTTGAAATGTCTATTAAACTACTGTGCCAGTTTTTTAATTGAGTTGTTTTCTTGGTATTGAGTTGTGTAAGTTTCTTAAGTATTTTGAATATTAATCCTTTATTAAACAGAGTTTGCAGACACCTTCTCTCACTCTCTGGGGCGTCTCTTTATTCTGTTAATTGTTTCCTTTGCTGTCCAGAAGCTTTTTAGTTTGATCCAATCCTGTTTATCTATTTTTGCTTTTGGTACCTGGGCTTTTAGTGTCATACTTAAAAACTCATTGCCCAGACCAGTGTCATGGAACTTTCCCTTATGTTTTCTCCTAGTAGTTTTGCAGTTTTAGCTCCTGTATTTGTCTTCAGTTTTTTTAAATTGATTTTTGTAAGCCCATGAGATAAGGATACAATTTTATTCTTCTGTGTGTGGATATCCAGTTTTCCCATCATCATTTTTTGTAGAGGCTGTCTTTTTCCAATTGGGTGTTCTTGGCAACTTTGTTGAAAATCACTCGGCCATAGATGTGTGGAGACGTTTCTGGTTTTTCTGTTAGTTAGTCTAACAGAAAATGTGTGGAGACATTTCTGGTTTTTCTGTTTGTCTGTTTTTACCAGTATCATGCTTTTTGTTAGTGGGTTGCTTTATAATGTATTTTGAAATCTGAGAGTGTGATACCTCCAACGCTGTCCTTTTTGCTTAAGATTGCTTTGATTATGGGGGTGTTTTTGTGGTTTCTTGTGAATTTTAGAATTTTTTTATTTCTTTGAAAATGATTCTTGAATTTTGATGGAGATTACATTAGATCTATAGGTCACTTTGGGTAATATGAACGTTTTAACAATATTAATTCTAATTATGAATATAAGACATCTATTCATTTATTTGTATTTTCTTCAAATTTTTTTTGTCAGTGTGTTAACAGTTTTTAGTATACAGATCTTTCATCTCTTTGGTTAAATTTACACCTATCTTGAAAAGAAATGGTGAGAGTGGGCATTCTTGTCCTGTTCCTAGAGGAAATCAGAGGAAAAGCTTAACTGCTCAGGACAGGAAGGGCCAGGGTAGTTGCCAGTTTCCTTCTCTGCATGGGCCTGGGCTGTACCTCAGGCTGGGTCCCCAAACTTGGCAGAATTGCTGTTTGATAGGTAGTGTCAGGCAGGGCCAGCTGCTCTGCTCTGCAGATACACCGAGATGTGGTTTTTGCCTCCCAGTCTTTGGAAGGTGTATGCACAACTACAGGTTGGGCAGGGCCGTAACTCAACTGCTAGAGTCTGGCAGGGCTGCATGCCCTGCTCGACAGAGGAAGGTTGATGTTCACTTGCCTTCAGGCCTATAGAAGCCTTATGCAGAGCATTGAGACTCTGCTGAAGACTGGGATGGGGGAGCTAGTAGGGACTCAACTCTGGCAGCCATGTTGACTATGCTTTCTGCAGAGCAATGCTGTTGTCTATTCTCCCTGGTTGAGCATCTCCATTGGCTGGAATACAGAGTCATCATCGTGATCTGTGCACTGGTTGTTATGCCCTTTTACGTTTCAACCTAACCCCAGGTAGTCTAGCTCTATCGAAACTGGTGGGGCAAGATAGAAGTGGGCCTCCCGCGAAGCATCTCAGAAAGCTTGAAAAGCTGAGTGTCCACCTCCAGCTCTCTTCTCCCACTGTAGAAATTGTTGGCCCAGAACAATCCTTTCTGTGGGGTGCTGTGCCAGCTTAGGGGAGGTCAGAATAAAACTGTCCCTCTTACCTTCTAATGCAACTTTTCTCTGTTCTGTGGTCCAAGAGGGTGTGTCGGCCTCAGTCCTGAGTTCTTGGATGTTCATGAAGACATATTTGTCTGCCTTCAGGAATGTAGTTGCTAGCTAGATTTCTGTGAGGGGAATTGGAGCTAGGACGTTCTTATTTCACCCATATGCTGATGTTACTCCTCTCACTACCTTCTTGAAAGGTATAAGTAGTGACAGGAGCCACTGCCATTTGAAGAGCAATCGGAAGTCAAGATAGAGCATGTTTAAGATGACAGGCATATGCCAGGTTGGAAAAAAATGTGTTTTTCTTTTAGTAGGACAAAATCATTCAGTCTATATCCAGAGATAATCACTTCCATTAGTACAGAGATTTCCTTTTAGTTTTTATGTTTATGTGTGTGACTATTCATTTTTTTAAAAGAGTATTGTTATCTGTATTATTTGTGGCCTGTTCTTTTTAATTTAATCTTATATAGTGAACATTTTCCTAGTGAACATTTTCCTATTGACATATATTCTTTACATCATTACTGTAAGTGGCTATGATGCAGTTGTACTATAATTTAACTCAATTTGCTTTTTTAAATATATATGTCCACTTATTTTCTATTATAGGTAATATATTTGTAAATACATCTTTGAATATAGGCTCTTAGTGTAGATCAGTAGAATACTTTTTTTTTTTTAAAGACAGAGTCTCACTTTATCACCCTTGGTAGAGTGCTGTGGCGTCATAGCTTATAGCAACCTTAAACGCCTGGACTCGAGAGAGTCTCTTGCCTCAGCCTCCTGAGCAGCTGAGACTACAGGCGCCCGCCACAGCACCTGGCTATTTTTAGAGACAGGTCTCGTTCTTGTTCAGGCTGGTTGTGAACTCCTGAGCTCAGGCAATCCACCCACCTTGGCCTCCAGGCGTGGCCTGATATTCTTTTTATACTATAAATTTGTTAACCAGAAAAATCATATTTTCAAATTTTAAATTACCTAATTAAAAGTTGAACTTTTGAAACATGCTTTTTGGCTAGTTGTATTTTTGTGTTACTTACCTGTTGATGTCCTTTGTATCTTTACTTAAATTGGTAAGCTTAACTTTTTATCATTGATTTGTTAGAATATATAATATTCAGTTTAAATAAAGTAAAGCCTTTGTGTAAAACAGCTTTAATAGGAGTACTTATAAAAGCTGCCATCAAATGACCACTCACTTAGGCTGAAATTGCACTGAACACTTTACCCTTACAGCTTATTATTTTAAGGTTCATTATAATTCTTAAGTATCTGTCTTCACTTACAGTGGAAGAAATTGAGATTCAGAAAGGTTAAGTGTCTTGCTCAAGATCACAGCTAACGGCAGTAGTAGGCTTTAATTCAATTTTTGTCTAACTTCAAACCCCGTGTGATTTTTCCTGTATTACTTTTCTTGTACCTAACTGTTGCTTATACCTAATTATGACAGGTAATAATATCTAACCATCCTTTTTGTTTTCTAATATGGTTCCAGTGCAGATATATACTGAATAGAGGAAAATAATTTCTGAAATTTCAGATCAAATAAGTAGTGTATTTTACATTTTCCTTTGTATCTTAGCCTGTCTGTATGAGGCTTATTTTTCATTATAAGGCTCAATTTGCAGTGTTGCTCAAGAATAAATCATCTCCGTACCTTAAAAGACAAAAATTTTCTGAGCCACTATTGTTAGATAAGATAGTAGATCTGATACATACAAAATTTTATGTCGTTTGTTATTTTCCTTTACTCTTTCTAAAGCATATTCTGTGATTTTTGTGCTTTTAGTTGTTTTCATGTTAAGAACCAGCTCTTCCCTCAAATCCTTGTTTTTAAAGATAGAGGTATATATAAATGAAAGAAATAGGTTTAAAAAATAATTAGTATAATGAATTATTCTTAACAGAACTTTACAGAACAGTATGGCAAAGCTTCTCTCAGATCTTAGTGTGGACAGTGCTTGCTGCAAGCCTAGGAATAACCTTACCAAATCACTTCTGAACATTTATGATAAACAACTTCAAGATGATCCAGTCCCTGCCCATGCGTCTATCATGAGCTACCTAAATAAGTTAGAAAGAAGTCACACCTTTACACATTCACAGCCACTTTCTACAATTAAAACTGAGGAAACCTTAGAGCCAGACAGACTCTATGATGACACTGTGCCTTCCAGGTCTCCTCAGCATGGCCACGCTAGGCCTGTGGAGGAAGAACCCGCAGTTAGAGTTACTTCTCCCCTTCCAAAAGAGGATTCTGATGAAGGGAGTGAAACTATGACTTTAATTGAGAATGAGCACAATCTGGGTAATACCATTTACATCCCTTTTGCAAGAAGTACTCCTAAAAAAAAATTGCCTCTTTCTACGAGGATATCCCCTCAGCCACAGATAAATGTGGCTACAACACAGCTGACGAACAGCAGTGCATTTGTCTCTGAAAAAGAAAATGACCTGTGTGCACCTGTAGTTGGTTCTTCTTCAACAAAGGAAACAGAAGATAAACCTGAAGAACTTTCCAGAACAGCTGATGTGAAGGACAAACAGCTCCTCAAGAAAATAAAGGAAGTAATTGGTAAGATCCCTGTTGCCAGCAAAGATCCAGAGGAGCAGGCTGCATGTCACGGCCTGTCAGCTTGTCACAGCGACAGCATTCAGGCGAAAGGCAAAACTAATGGTAGTGCTTTAAATTCCGATTTGATGTCTGATTGGAGCATCTCTTCTTTTTCAACTTTCACTTCTCGTGATGAACAAGACTTCAGAAATGGCCTAGCAGCACTGGACGCCAACATAGCTAGACTACAGAAGTCCTTAAGGACTGGACTTCTGGAGAAATGAATTCAGAAAACAAATTGAATGCTTCTTCCTTTAAGAATGGAACTTGGCTATATCAAAGGTATATTTTAAGTTTCTTTAAAGAAATAATGTTTTATATGTGAAATAAATTGTAAAATAATAAATTTATTATTGGAATATATAACATTGTGGAGCTTATAAAATAAGTCATCTTAAAAAATTGACAGTTGTTAAAAGAAAAAAGTTTTAGATGACTAGGAAAATATTATAACTAATGTTTTAGTGTAGTACTTAGCAATTAGAGTTGTTTTATTAATATGTACCTTCTGGATTAAGGGTACAGGTTGAAAGGATTCTCTGGTGTTCTTAAAGGATAATTAGAAGGGAGTCTTTGGATATAATCAAACTAGAGTTTCTTTCCTGTTTCAGTATACCTGCTGATTTTTTAAATGGCATTATGTTTTGTTTTGTTTTTTTTTTTGCAGTTTTTGGCCAGGGCTGAGTTTGAACCCACCACCTCCAGCATATGGGGCCAGCGCCAGACCCCTTTGAGCCACAGGTGCCGCCCTAAATGCCATTATGCTTTTATATGAGATGCTCTCATATAAGCTGGTGGTGTTGGTGAGGTATGTAAATATTTAAGAGAAAAGGTGCGAGTATCGCTACCTCTTAAAAAACATCAGAAATACATAGATACATGCTAAGGTAACAAATGGCCTCTTAAAACTTTGGCACTTTTGAGGTGGCGCCTGTGGCTCAAAGGGGTAGGGTGCTGGTCCCATATACCAGAGGTGGTGGGTTCAAACCCAGCCCTGGCCAAAAACCACAAAAAAAAAATCTTCGGCACTTTTGTTTATCTTTATACTTAATGCATCTTTTAAGGCCTTTAAAAATAGTCAGATTGGTAAATGTTAATAGATAAGTTTTAGTTCTGGAAATGTGTTGTTTGTAATATATAAGAAATGTTTATTTGTTTTTGTACTTCTTATATTTGAACATGATAGAATTTATAAATCTTGGCTTTTTTGTAATTCTTTGTGGGCCAATTTTTTTTCTAACACTTTAGCTGAGACCATTGTCTATAACAAGGTTGGACTTTCTGCTTTTCTGTATCAAGGTAACAACCTCTTAATCATTTTTCAAACATTAATTCTAGATTTCCTTCTCAATTACTTAAGCACATGGATCCCAAGACGGTGTAGCATACTTTATAACACACTGCAGAATCCCTTTTTTCCCCTGGATGTTTTAATACACCACTTACAGAAAACTGGATACTTTTGTTTAAAGTAGTTGGTTTGAGCTAGACCTCCCAGAGAATTGCTAGGGATGAGATCTTAGAGAATTCTGAAGGATTTAAAATTTGACTTTTTGGAAGGACTTTAGAATCTATCTCCTCATCATAGCCAAAGAAGGAAACTGTTCTACAGTGATCCCTGCTATTGCAAGATCCTAAGCAGACCATGTGATTCCTTTTGTCTAGACTGCTAGAGTCCAGGCTCTTCCTGACAAATTTTTATTCATTCTTCAGAGTCACACTTCTATACCTTGTATACACTTCTATTGGTGCATAGTCAGTTTACATATTAGTCTTTCCTACCCTCAACTCTTCTTGAGGACTGGGCCAAGATTGATTCACCTTTGATTCCTCCCTTAGCATTTGGTGACTACCAGTTAGTAGACACTTAACTATTTTTGATCATAAATATATGCATTAATGTACACAGCTATGATTTAATAAAAAAAATTCTGGTAAATAGTCATCTGGGCATCACTTGTTTTCTCTTGTTACTGCTAAGTTCCTGAAGCAGCTTGTTTATAGCTTTACTAAGTTCCTAATGTTAGCCCCCCATACCTTTTTTTCTTTATTCCTGTTACTTCTGAAGCCAAATTCATTTATTAGCAAACATTTGCACACTACAATTTGTGCTGTGGCAAAGCCACAGATTTTTAAATATTTAACTGTGTCTCTAGTGCAAAGTAGCCTTGTGACACCAATTTGTAGGAGAGATAAGTGAAGGCAAAGTACTCAAAAACTTCAGGGCACCATAAAGTCTTTGACTTATGACAACATTTAAAGAGCTCTTATCCTCCTGCTTGCCCTCTCTTGATGTCTGCCAATTTGTTAATAACTCCCTTAAAATTTAAATCCGGCAATGAGCAATAAACTCCAGATGTGATCTAATCAAGTAGAATACTGTTAGATTATCATTTCCTGTAAACTTGTTACAGTTGTTTTAAAATGAGTACAGATTGAGTTGGCTATCTCAGCTATCATATTATATGGCAGATCATATTAGGGCTGTAGTTTCCAGGTAATATTCACATTATCATTCTCAGTGTTGAGTGACATCATATTAGGGCAGCTGAAGAGGGTGGGGGTGGGAGTGAGGGTGGGATCTTGTAAGCCAGAAATTAGTTTGTCCTTAATGCTAACCTTGAAGACTAAGGTTCTGACCAGGTAAGTCAGGTAATTCTGACCAGGTAATAAGCCTCTAAAGAGCTCTTATTTACCACAAACTCAGAGGGCTTATTCTTAAAGCCAGTTACGCTCCTAGAGGCCATAGAGAATGGAAATACAAAATCTGGAATGTGGAAACTGAAACTAAACAGTATTAAAGACATTTCAAGCCATGTACCTAATACCTTAAATTAGTTATTGTGATTTTCAGTCGACTTTATTATGCTTTCTCCGGATGACAGCTGTCTCATGACCACTTGAGCCCTTTGGACCCCACGTCTACTACTAGCATGTAGCTCTATGTCATTCTCCCTCGACTAGCATGGTCTGATGGTAGGGAAATCCCTCTGGGATTTGTTGTGAGAATTAAGTAAGATAATATGAAATATTTTGTGAACTGTAAACATAACATAGATGATAATGACTGCTAATTATATGTAATCGGTCAGTGTATATATGTGTGTACATACTATATTAAGAGATGCTCAAGGTTGTACTTGTGCTTTATGAGAGGCACACAGCATTCTTAGGATGTTCAGCATGTGGCATAATGCTAATAAAACAACTTTTCCATCTGTCACTCAGCCAAATCCATCAAAAGTCCTTATTGAAATTTGTTTTAAAGTAGATGGGTTTTCTGCCATCAACAATGGCATTTAAGGAAGGTGAGTTCTGACATTTCCAGGACCCCAGCATGTCTTCTGTTCACCCCAAAGCTATGTGGGCTCATTTCTCCACAGAGATCTTAAGGAAACATGTGGAAGAATCACAAACTATCCAAGAGGAAAACTTGGTCCCTTTGGAGCAGGAGGCTTACACGTTTGTTCAAATCTGTAATAAGGAATGTTGTCAGCTGCTCAGTAGAAAACACAAGCCAGGGTACATATTTTCATCCCACCATCCTTTCCAGATTATTTTGCACTTGGCTATGAGCTCTAGGCCAAGAGCTGGATGGGAGACCAGAATCAAGTATTCTAAAAGCCGCTCCAAAATAAGCAGAACAGACTTCCTTGGACGGTAGTGGTTTGCTTGAGGTTTGGCGAGAAGAAAAGAGTAAAGGAAAAATAATTTTCAAATCCAGAGCTTCAGTGGATGGTGAGAAAATCTCCCTCTTCCTCCTTTTTTTTTTTTTTTTTTTTTTAGGTCATTTAATACTATTAGACTTGCTGTCTTGGGGTGGAGAGATGGAGTGGTGGAAGATGGGACAAAAACTAGAACAAGTTGATAAATTCATACTTAAATAGGTCTTCACTATTTAGAGCAGTGAACTATATTCCACCATTCCACCCTTCCACCACCACGAAGCTAATCATTTTTGTACCAGCTCACTGTCACCACTCCCCTCCCCATGTCTCAACCAGTCTAAAAATCTGTCTAGTCAGATTTTTCTAATAATGGATGACTAAAAATAAGGCAACTCCTCTCAACCCCTCAAATACCCAATTTAAAATGTAAATTGTAGTTTTGTATCCTTGGCTAAATTCTGAGAAAATGTCATGGCATATTATTGATTCATATGAAACACTTAAACAGGCAATGGGAAAGTTCATTTGAATAGCACAGTGCATCAGGAGAGCAAACACGGTGGATCAGGAGCCAGGTGACTAAGGGACTGTGCTAGTGACTGCTCGTTCACAGCTATTAGCTCTCTGCGTGAGTGATGTGCTGACATACCCAGCATCTAAAGATAAATAAGACAAAGTGTGCCTAGAGAGCCTCAACACCTCCCCAAGGAGGAGATGGGATCTCAATGACTTTCCAGCTCAATTTTCCAAGGATGAAGCTCCCAACACCTAAGGAACTAGATATGTGGCTCTGATACATCCTTCTACCTTGTTGGTGTCATATGGAATTTTAGCTTTGGATTACTGTCCTTTCTTCCTTTAATACTCATATCTTGTGTCCTCCATATTTTTCTTCTGGTTGATGTTAATTTCAAAGAATATCTTTGGTATCTCTCTGAGGATTTGAGTATTTTTCTTTCAATGTCATATTTAAATAGGTTACATCGGTTTTAAGTATGAAAATAGTATAAAGTTGCCCTTTTCTCTTTTTTTTTTTTTTTTTGTGGAAACCAAGCAGAGTACAAACTCCATTCATAGAGGAAACCAGGAGACAGCTCTAAAACTGAGCCACTAAACAGCCAGGACTGCAAAAAGCAGTCGTCAAGCAGGAATGTATAGGAGAGGAAATAGGACATGCTTTGGCTTTAGATAGCAGAAGGTGCTGGCAGGGTACAGTTCTCAAAAGTAAACACTTTGCCCAGAGGGAAAAAGTTTTAAATTCTTAATTTGTAACCATGGGAAGAGGATCCATGGGCTTTGCACTGTGTGCTTGTTGGGGGTGGGGGGTGAGGGCTAAGCATTGATGCCTATTGCCGTGCAGAGAAGTAAACACTAAACAAATAAGTGCATAAAACTCTGAATATTAGGGGAAATTCCAGTCCTTCTTACAAGTCTTTTGCTAATAACTGATGCAGAAAAACCTTCCTTAACTGCTTAAAAAAAAAAAAAAGTCATCAACAAAGACCAGCAGGGGATCTAAATATTTTGAGGAAAAATAAAGGAAAAAAATAGGAAAACTATAAACTAAAAACACTCATCAGAAAAACATTGCCATGGAATAGATAAAACCTGGGCCTAAATACTTGGCCATGAATGTTTATAACTGAAACAGCTATTCCTTGAAGTCAAGAACACTGAGCAGAGAAGCAAGAGCTTAGAGATGAGATGATGAAATAACAAGAATTGAAGTAGAACCTGGCAGAATTTAGGGAGGCGGTGAAAGCAAAAAAAAATTTTTTTGTAGAGACAGAGTCTCACTTTACCGCCCTGGGTAGAGTGCCATGACGTCACAGGACTCACAGCAACCTCCAGCTCTTGGGCTTCCGCGATTCTCCTGCCTCAGCCTCCCGAGCAGCTGGGACTACAGGTGCTGCCACAACGCCCGGCTATTTTTTGGTTGCAGTTCGGCTGGGGCTGGGTTTGAACCTGCCACCCTTTGTATATGGGGCTGGCGCCCGACTCACTGAGCCACAGGCGCCACCCAACATATATTGTTAATAAGCAAAATTTTTTAAATGTTTAACTTTAATTTTAATTAAAGAGATATAAATTAAAATGATGACATCATTTTGACACATTAGTTTGGCAAAAATTAGAAGGTTTGATAATATCCATTATTAACAAGAGTAAACAGGAGGCTCGGCACTTGTAGCTCGACAGCTAAAGTGCCAGCCACAGACACCGGGGCTAGCTGGTTCGAACCCAGTCCGGGATTACCAAACAACAATGACAACTACAACAAAAAAATAGCCTGGCCTTGTGGTGGGCGCCTGTAGTCCCAGCTACTTGGGAGGCTGAGGCAAGAGAATTGCATAAACCCAAGAGTTTGAGGTTGCTGCGAGCTGTGATGCTACGGCACTCTACCAAGGGCAATAAAGTAAGACTCTGTCTCCAGGGGAAAAAAAAAAAAAAGAGCAAACAAGAATTCTTTTTTTTCCTTGGGATGTGAGAATTTTCACAACTTTTTTTTATTTTTTAAACAGGAATTCTTATACACTGTGATTCAGAGGGTAAATTGAAAGACAATTGGATGATGTGTATCAAAATTTGATGCAATGATTCCATAATAAGGAATTTTACATCTAGATATACCAATATATATCTGGTACTAGGATGTAATATTGTATGCAATAGCCAAAAACTGGAATAAACAAGATGTTCATCAGCAGGTGGACAGTTTAACAAATCGTGCTGCATTCATCTAACGGAATATTTCACAGCTGTTTCTACAAAGATCAATATAATGATCTCAGATCAATATAATGTGGATCTGAGCTCTGGAGTTAGGTGATCTGGATTAGGATGCTGGTCCTACCACTTCCCAGCTGTGTAAACTTGAACAAGTGGTTTAAGTGCTCTCTGTCAGTCTCCTCATATATAAGGACACTAATGTTATTTACGTCCTAGGACTATAAGGATTAAATGACAGAAAGTATGAACAGCACCTAGGCCAGTGACTGACAGGAAGTAAATGGTCAACTTCACACACATACACATGAATTGGGATACGGGCAAAAATTTTCCTATAAGGATACACAAGCAATTTTTTTTTTTTTTTTTTTTTTTTTGAGACAGAGCCTCAAACTGTCAACCTGGGTTGAGTGCTATGGCATCACAGCTCACAGCAATGTCAAACTCTTGGGCTTAAGTGATTCTCTTGCATCAGCCTCCCAAGTAGTGGGGACTACAGGCAGCCCACACAACGCCGGCCTATTTTTTGTTGCAGTTGTCATTGTTGTTTAGCTGGTCTGAGCTGGGTTCAAACCTGCCAGCCTTGGTGTATGTGGCTGGTGCCGTAACCACTATGCTATGGGTACTGAGCCAAGATACACAAGCCAGGATACACAAGAAATGTTTGTTACCTTTGTCCAAACTAATTTTTCATTTGGTACTTTTTTTTTCTTCAGTGTCTTAAATTTTTTCCATGTGATTTATTACTTCAAGGAGGTGGTGGGAACAACAGACTTTCTCTAATACATTGTTCAAGAAGCAGATTATAAAGCAGAATGCATAGGATGATCACATTATTATTTTCTTTTTGAGACAGAATCTTACTCTGTCGTCCTAAGTAGAGTACCATGGCGTCACAGCTCACAGCAACCTCTAACTCTTGGGCTTTAATGACTCTAGCCTCAGCCTCCCAAGTAGCTGGGAGTACAACGCCTGCCATAATGCCCAGCTATTTTTTTTTTTGTTTAGAAGTTACAGTTTTGTTTTGTTTTTTTTTTGTTACAGTTGTTTAGCTGGTCTGGTTCGAACCCACCACCTTCGATGTATGTGGCTGATGCCATAACCATTGGGCTATGGATGTGGAGCCCACATTATTGGTTTTAAAATATACACACAGTTTAAAAGGATAGATACACAATATGGTTATAGAACTTGTCTCTGATTGAAGATAAAGTTTTTTATTTATTCTTTCTATGTATTTTCTGTGATGGCTATTGACTGGGGGCGTTTTTTGTTATTGTTTGCTTTTTTGGAGATACAGTTTCACTTTGTCACCCTCAGGAGAGTGCCATGGTGTCACAGTTCACACCATCCTCACATGCCAGTTTGCCCATCCCACACTTCTAGGTGTGCTACATGTGAATCATGCCAGAGACAGATACTGTCGTCCAGTCCTCAAAGTCTCCAAGGAAAATGTCTCTACAGCTTTTCACAGCTTTTCAGGGTCTTCAATAGCCATAAAGATCTGAGAATCGCCTAAGCCCAAGAGCTGCAGGTTGCTATGAGCTGCGACGCCACAGCACTCTACCAATGGTGACAAAGTGAGACTCTGTCCCTAAAAAAAAAAAAAAAAAAGATCTAATGGAGTACAAAGTAAAAGCAAAAGTAAAAAACCCCAAAATACCTGGTTTTGTGTGGCTTGCTCCATCTAGCTTCTCAGCTGCCAAAGTCACCGGTACCACATCTGCCTTTAGCTCTTCCTTTCCATCGGTGCCCACATTTTTCACTATGACGTTCACATTTAGGGTCTGACCAGCCCTGGGTTTGGCTGCTGGATTAGCATGCTTCCAGAAACGCTGCTTCAAGGCTTCCAGTTCTAAACCCAAACACCAACCACTATGTCAGTTTGCCATGCTCAAACTCTTTCCTTTGAGAATTATAAGTTAACTCTGTTAGCGCAACCATGTTGAAGGGGAAAAAAAAAAAACCCACAGAGAATTCAAATCCCCTTTGCTACTGAGTCCTACATCATACTCATATCACTTAACCCAAACTAACGGACTGCTGCAGCTGTTCCTTGTCAATATTTCAAAAAGCAGATTTTTAAAACAGAAATTTATACTTAAGTTTTTAAATATATGCCATTCTTTTTAAAAAGTATTTAACCGGTAGGAAGCTGTAAGTCTGTAATACTGTAATTCTCAACTATTCAAGGGCTTAATTTTTGATGGGTTTCAGTCCCCTTTTTTTTAATCCCCTATTTTGAACATTTCACTATTGGCAATCTTACTAAACATGGGCAAGGTCAATTTTTTTAAACAGTAAAAAAGAAAGTGACATACCAGTTAGTGATGTAAATGATCAACAGAACTAGAAAAAGTCTTGTGGTGAAACTGTTATGTTGGTACAATTGGTAGAATGAGAAAGGAAATCCCACTTATAGAGTAGCACACACCCAATTTGTATACAAATGGGAATATTAATAATACCTGGTGGCCATGAAGTTCGTATGCAGTTTGTTTTTCTTTTTCTTTTGAGACAGACTCTCATGTTCCCTTCAGTAGAGTGGTGTTGTGTCACAGCTCACAGCAACCTCCAACTCTTGGGCTTAAGTAATTCTCTGGCTTCAGCCACCCAAGTAGCTGGGAGAACAGGCATCCGCCACAATGCCTGGCTATTTTTTTGCTGTAGTTGGCATTGTTTAGCAGGCCCTGGCTGAGTTGGAACCTGCCTACCCTGGTGTATGTGGCCAATGCCCTAACCACTGAGCTACAGGCACCAAGCCTTGTGCACAGTTTAAAATAGCCAACTAAGCTTGGTGCCAGCCATAGGGCTGGCAGGTTTGAACCTGGCCTGGCCTGGGCCTGCCAAACTATGACAACAAAAAAGAGTAGCCAGGCATTGTGGCTGGTGCTTATAGTCCCGGCTACTTGGGAGGCTGAGTGAGGCAGGAGAATTGCTTAAGTCCAAGAGTTTGAGCTTGCTGTGAGCTGTGACGCCACAGCACTCTAATCAGGGCAACACTGTGAGACTCTGTCTCAAAAAAAATAACCAACTACTAGGAGCTGTAAGTTCAGCCATCCAATGGCAATAGCCTTTCCCCTCTTCTGCTATAGCTTAGAATTTCCTTCTCCTTTCTCCGTCAGCCAGCTACTACCTAGCATTATCTCCTACTCATTCTGCTTAACATTTTATACCATAGTGGGAACTGTGAGGACAGAGTTGGCAATTAGAAAGAAAAAGAGTAAGGAAAAGAAAAGGAGAGAAATTCTTTAGATTCAAGGGACATATTTTCATACAGCTTCCTCTTCCATGGTAGAATATCTTTTTTTTTTTTTGAGACAGAGCCTCAAGCTGTCGACCTGGGTAGAGTGCCGTGGCATCACAGCTCACAGCAACTTCAAACTCCTGGGCTTAAGTGATTCTCTTGCCTCAGCTTCACAAGTAGCTGGGACTACAGGTGCCCGCCACAATGCCCGACTATTTTTTGGTTGTAGCTGTCATTGTTATTTGGCAGGTCCAGGCTGGATTCAAACCCACCAGGTCCGGTGTATGTGGCTGGCACTTTAGCTGCTTGAACTACAGGCGCCGAGCCCATGGTAAAATATCTAAGATACTTCAAGTTTGCACATACATCTTACTTGAGTAGTTTTGTAACTAGCATCTGGATATTTTTTCTTTTCCCAGAGTTTCTTATACTTAAGTTTTTAAATATATGCCAAACCTCTGGCCTCAAGTAATCCTCCCACCTCAGCCTCTCAAAGTGCTAGATTTAATAAGCATGAGCCACTATACCTGGCCTTGTCAATTTATTTCTAAGGGAAAATATGCTCCAAGTTAAAAATAAGTGCTAACTCCCCTTATAAGTCAAATATAATGTTGGAAAAATGACTCCTCTTTTAACCTTAATCCCTTCATTTTGCAAATTAATACCTGGGGCTATGAGAATTAAGAAAGATAACCAATACAGAATCTATTAGTGTCTAATATATACAGTAAGTACTGAAAATGTTTCCTCTTTCCTCTTAATCCAGGAGCATTTAGATAACTTCTAGTCCTACATAACAAAACTTTCTATCAGTATTCTGGGCAATATGTCATTCTTCTGCTTCTTTGCTAATGGAGCTGTATTAGTTCTATTATACACCCCAGCACCTTCCCTTTCAGTGCTGGTCAAAATAACATTCACATCCTCCCAATCTACTCCATGCAGAGCTCTTTCTCTTTTCTCTTGCAAGAATGTCCCTCTCTCCTCCACAAAGTCAGTCCATTCACTAAACGCATCCACTAAACATATTTTAGATACCAGATATAGCAGCTAACATAGCACCTGCCCACAATAAGCTGTTTAGTGAAGAGAAGGCTTGATGTGAACAATTTCACTAATAATAGTAGAAGCAGTGACCACTATTTGAGCGTTCCTTTATGCTATCCATTTGTATACACTACTTTAACAAATCTTCACTGTAGCCCATGTGCCATGTGGTGCTTATTTCTTTTCTTTCCCTTTTTTTTTTTTAAAGACAGAGTTTCACTGTGTTACACAGACTGGCCTCAAATGATCCTCCCACCTCAACCTCCCAAGTAGCTAGGACTATAGGTGTGCACTACAGCACAGAGCTTTTTTTCTTTTTCTTTTTTTTTCTTTCTTTTTTTTTTTTATAAGGGTTGGAGAAATCAAATAAGCAGATCCAAGTTTAAAAGATTAGTTGTACAGCCCAGATTCAAATCCTGGTTTGTTTGGTTTCCCTTCTTTCTACCTCAATAGCTGTGGGAATAGATCAAATCCTGGTCTTGCTACAGTCTAAGCTCTTAACCATTGTACCATACTACCCCAAGGCAAAGAAGGGAGCACCTAAGTCTATGTAAGAATCAGGAAGTTTGGCTAGGCACCTGTAGCTCAAGCCACATACACCAGGGCTGGCGGGTTCGAATCCAGCCCAGGCCTGCCAAACAACAATGACAACTACAAAAAATAGCCAGGCATCTGTAGTCCCAGCTACTTGGGAGGCTGAGGCAAGAGAATAGCTTAAGCCCAGGAGTTGCAGGTTGCTGTGAGCTGTGATCCCACAGCACTCTACCCAGGTCGACAGCTTGAGGCTCTGTCTCAAAAAAAAAAAAAAAAAAAAAAAACCAGGAAGTTTACTCAATATAATAATACCTGAATTCAATGTTGAAGGATCACTCTTTCACTCAATAAATACAAATTTCTAAAATGTACTTTAGGAATAGAGTAGGAAGCAATACAGGAGATTACAACTCATAGTATAAAAGGGAAGTAGTGAAGTGGTAATTACATCTACTCTTCAAGACTTCCTTTAACCTGCCATTGGGGTGCCCTTAGCACAGTGGTTACAATGACAGCCACATACACCGAGGCTGGCAGGTTTGAGCTCAGCCTGGGCCAGCTAAGCAACAATGACAAGGCAAAAGAAAAAAATAGCTGGGCATTGTGGCGGGCACCTGTAGTCCCAGCTATTTGGGAAGCTAAGGGAAGAGAATCACCTAAGCCCAAGAGTTTGAGTTTGCTATGAGCTGTGACACCACAGCACTCTACTGAGGGTGACATAGTGAGACTCTGTCTCAAAAAAACAAAACAAAAAACCTGCCATTGGAAGAAATTTCTCCCTCTTCCAAACTCCCATAGCACTTTATTTTAAATGTTTCTTTCAGAAAATACTTTCCCCTTTACTTTATGTTATTTTTTTCAATTATCAATGATATGTTCATTATCAAAAGATGTTGCTTACAACCTTCTCCCTTGTATTCCCTACTAAAGTGTGAGCATCTTAAGCATAGCTTGTGAGATTTATCTTGGTATGTCCCACAGCATCTTACATGCAGTAGATACTTCAAGTTGAATGAGTGAAAAAAATAAATTCAGTTTTGCAGACAATGTAAGCAAAACAAAATATTTCCCTTTAGCCTGAGAAAAACTGGCTCCTGCCTATAATCCCCAAAATTTGGGAGGCCGAGTGGGAAGATTGCTTGAGGACAGAAGTTGGAGCCCAGCCTTAATATGGTGAGATCCATTCTACAAGGGAAAAAAAAAAAAAAATCAACTAGGCGCAGCAGGGTGAACCTGTAGTCCCAGATACTTAGGAGGTTGAGCCAGAAGGCTAGCTGGAGCTCAGGAGTTGGAGGTTATAGCGAGCTATAACCACAGCACTCCAGCCTCAAGACAGAACAAAGCTGTCTCTATTTAAAAATATATATATATATGGATCATAGAAAAACTTAGAATTTCAGATTAGAAAGGCAGAAATAAATTCCTGAATACCATAATACCAGTGTACCTCTTTCATATATTATTAATAGGCTTCCATTTTAAACAAAGCTTAGATCAGTCTGATAGCCTGTCAAATTTATCTAAGTGGGAATCTGCTCATATCTGGTACATCTGCAGAACATCTGCCTTTTGATTTCTTCTGTGTTCCCTGTCATCCACAGTGGCTAATAATCACAGGCTGCCAGGATAAATTACTCCAGGGAGGCTTCCCACAAGTTAAAGGATTACCTTTGTTTGTTTCAGGTTCATCAAGTATCACAAAGGAATCTTCATCAGCACCCAGCCGAGGTTTTATGGAAACATCTACTCCCAGTTGCTTCAGTCTATCCAGAGTAAACCTTCTCCCTTTCTCAGGTGGCACAGCTGCTAATGATCTACTTTGCTGCCTGGGCTCCTCCACTATCTCATTCCTTTCTTCTTTTTTCTCCAGGCCTTCTTCACCCTCCAGGGCATGAGGTTCAGATGTCACAAGTCCTCCAGCCTGACACTCCTCACTGTGCTTGTTCCCGAAGCTGGATTCCTGCAGCAATACTGAGCTGTCACCAGGGAAAGGTCTAGCATCACTCTGTTTCTGTTTCTCCTGAAGTTCTAGTTCTTCACTTCTCAACAAATCCTTACCACAAGACTCATCTGATCCAGTACTGATCTGGGGTTCCTTTGAATCCCCAAGGAGTACATTAATTTTCACTTCATTTTCTGTACCTATTGTCTGTTCAGAACCTTTGCTATGGTCACTGTTCACTTCAGTTGTACTTGCAGTGTCTATGATTTCTTTGTGATGGCTTGACTGGTATTTAGATGACCTGCAGAAGAGAAAATGAGCTGGAGTTGAAAATTATCCTAAGTGCAAAACATTCTCCTCTGTTAGCACACAATAAATCAGTTAAATCAGTTTTAAGGAAGAAATCTGAACCTTTTACTCCAGAAGCTAGAAAGAGAACAGAATGTTCACGAAAATTATAGTTATCAGAAAAAAGGGTTCTTACTTTAGTAGTGCCATGGCATTTCCCTGACAAGTGGGCCGGGGCTTACGTTTGAAGAAATCATGAATGGTTTTATTCTCAGGCATATGATATGGAAGATTAAGTGCAGACTCTATAAAATGGAACAAAACAAGCAAATATGTACACTGTATATTCTGTAATGTCCCTGCATGTTCAGTTAAGCATAGCCAAAGCCATCACTAGAAATAAAAAAAAACAGTCCTGCTTTAAAAAAAGGTAGGAACAAAGTACAAAAGAGATCCCCAAAGACCAGTGGTTTTTGAACATACTTGTGAAATCAAAATTATTCAGGAAGTTTTTTAGAAATACAGATTCTTAGATCCCATTTTAAACCTACTGATTGCAGTGAGTTATAATCATGCAATTGCACTCCAGTCTGGGTGACAGCAAGACCTTTTCTCTTATAAACAAAAACAAAACAACCTAATGAATCAGAATCTCTGTGGGGCCTAAAAATTTATATATGTCATTCCCTCCTTATCCACAGGACACATTCCGAGACCCACAATGGATACCTGAAACCACAGATAACACTGAACCCTAAGTGTACTATGTTTTTTTATCTGATAACTGAGAGCTATTAACTAACAGGCAGGTTAGCACATATAGCATGATTCACTGGACAAAAGGAGGATACACATCCTAGGCAGGATGGCTTGAGATTTTATCACTCAGATACTCAGAATGGCATGTAATTTAAAACTTACAAATTGTTTATTTTCTGGAATTTTCCATTTAATATTCTTTCACTATGGTTGACCATGGGTAACTGAAACCACAGATAAGCAGAGACGAAGACTACTGCATTGGAACGCCTCCCAAGGAATCCGTATACAATCAGTCCACAGACAACCATTAAAAACTTCCTCTTTACCTCCCTACAGTTCTGAAAATTTCCTTGATTTATACTAATGTTCCAAGGCTTTAGAACAAGGGCCATTCACCAAGATCAACGCTAAACTTGATATAATCTGAGGAGTGTTAAAAAAACCACATTCCTCAACATCCAAGTTGAGCTTAACAAAGAAACCTTGTGATTTGCCATAAAATTTACTGTACTGCTTTGCTTTACCTCGGATAAGGCGCTGAGTCTCACTATGCAGTTTTTTTAGCTCTTCCTTGCTTAACTTGGCTGCCTTTCTTTCCTTAAAGAAAACAAAAAGTGTGACTACATTAATGGTAATATCCAGAAAGATAGACACTCATCCCTCAAGAGTTCCCTCCAAGAAAAAAGGAGAGGGAAGAATAAGTACTAATAGACTCAATACAGTATAAACTCAAGGCACTTATTTATATCTAAGTCTCAGAGAATTAATTCAATCAATCTATATTTGTGGTCCTACTATGTACAAAGCAATGTGTTTGGTACCAGGAAAATATGATAGACGAGATGAGAAACCCATGATCTCCTGTGGAAAGGGTTCAGTGTGACTAACATACAGGATTCTACCTCACCTTCTTAACAGTGGCTTTTGATAACTCACTTTCTTCTTCAAATGAATAGATCCCTCTCTCCAAACATAGTTCCTTTTTCTAAAAGAGATTATTTACAAATTGATTATTAGAACAAAAATTAAACTGAAATTAGAGATGTTTCTTAGTTGAAGACTACTTTTGTACTTCAATAGCGCATCATGCTACATTCATAATAAATCAATAATTATCAAATAGAAAATGTCAAACACACCACACCCTACTATGCTTAGAAAAGAAATCAGGTATTTCAAATGGAGCTTGGACCCTCATTTCTTACACCTCTGCTTACATTCTTTCTAAAGAGAGACGACGACTCCTTGGGAACTAAAGGAAATCTTAAGAATAATAATCATGCTTCTGAACACATGTTTTGACGGATGCCTCTCTTTGATACCTTTCCTGAAAGCCTATAGAATTCGTCTATCATTTCCAAACTGTTTCATTATTTATCCCTTCTTACCACACCATAAAGTACCTTACTTTTTTTTCTCAACATTCCTAAAAGGGCAATAACAAAGTATAAATTTCCAAAGAAGTTAGCATGTCTATCACTTGTAAGGCAAGTTTCCAAAATTAACAGCTGAAAAACTTAAATCAATTGACACATTTTTCTTCAGTGGAAAAAAAAAATTTAAGTTGCAATAGTAAATCAAAAAACAAAACAAAGGTCAGAAGCAGTTGGTTAGTTCTTACTACAATCATGCTTTACTTGCCTTGTGCTTTTTAACTTTGTTTTTCACAGCTGCCCTTATTGATTCTAATGACTCTTCATCTTCCAATGAAGAGTTAGTCTCCTCCTCCAACCCAGTTTCAAAAAGGTCTTTATCCACAAGAAGACAGCCACTGTCGTTAAATGGCTGTTCCACGATATCTTCCTGCATAATGCACAAATAAAAAGCCCAATGTAATCATTTTAAAATCCAACATTTCATAACATCATATGACAATTTGAATCAGGCCAGAAAAAGCCCATGCTTCTTAACAGACAAGTATATAGCATCTAGAACATTCTCACTGGTTCCAAACTCCCAGTTATCCTTTGCAGTCCAAGCTGTGATGTTATGCAACTGTCCAAAATTAACCTAACAGTAATGTTTTTCTCTGAAAAGTCAAGTAAATACTTATGAAGCAACTAACTAGTTTATAAAATCTGACAATGGTTTTTCTAGTTCACAAGTAAGATTTCTGACTGATGGGACACATAAAAAATCCTTTCAAAGTTAACTTTCATCACATCTGAAACAATAAAAAATTACTCTATATGTTCACAAAAAAATCAGAAACCCATTTATTTGGACATGTCCTCTGAATATCAAAAATAGAGAATAAGACCAGTAAGTTTTGTTTTGTTTTATTTTTGAGACAGAGTCTCACTTTGGTGCCCTTGGTAGTGTCCTGGCATCATAGCTCACAGCAACCTCAAACTCTTGGGCTCAAGTCATTCTCTTGCCTAAGCCTCCAGAGTAGCTGGGACTATAGGCAAGACCAGTAAGTTTTAAGTCACATACCCCATTACTCTTTATGCAAAATAGTCAATTCAAAGTAATATTCTGACTACAGAAAGAAGCTGGAGTATTTAAAGCAACTTTTTATAAAATGTTAATCTACCTGAGCAATAGAAAATTATTCTTTAAAAAGTACCTCCTTTTTTGTTTCCTTCTTTTTTAGCTGCCTAATTTTTTCCATTTTTCTCTCCTCCTTCTCAAGTCTTCTCTTTGATTTCACTTTTGCTTTTCCTCCAGTTCCTTCTTTATCACGGATGGGTTTTTTGGAACTCTTTCTGTTAGTGGTAAAGTCCAGAGAGTTTCCAGACTGGAGACTCAGCTCTAAGCAAGGTGTCACGTGGGTTTCAAGATTTTCCTGACACAAAGACTTTTCTATGTCACTTTCATCACTGTCTGCCGGAGTTTTGTAAATCCTTTTAATCTTTGCTTTTTTCCCAGCATATAAGTTCTCTTTATTTTCCTCCTCAGCACTGTCATAGGTAGTTTTCTCTGGAGAGGCACGTATGTCATCTGTTTCAAAATCACTGTCTTGTAGTGCTTTCCTGGTTTTCAATTTCTTACCTACAAATATCTCTTCATCTGAATCTGGAAAAAACATAATTTTCTTTTATAGAAAGTATATAATCATTTGATCTTCCCCCTAGTCCCACTACTCAAAATACTATATTCAGTGTTCAAGTAATAGGGCAAATACTGCCTTGTGAAATTATGTAACTACTATTATAACTAATTGTAGCAAAGCAAATCTAAAAATACATTTCAAAAACATTTTCCCTGGAAAAATGTCTCTTACTGGGAAGTATAACTTATATATATTTACAATGTATTAAGTTGTTCTAATCTAATCCTTCTAGCAGGTGTTAAAAATCCTTTTACTATAGGATGAAGGATCTAGCCAGGCAATGTGGTAGCTATTAGACATTTGGATAGGTTCAAAAAGGTACAAGCATTGTTATTTTGCTTTTATAAACAATAAGCTTGAGCGCTAATAATTTAATAAAAGAAAAGAGAATATTAAAATTAATCTGACCCATTTATAATCTAGGCTCCCACACCCTATTCCAAAAAATAAAGTACTGAATTATACAGACCTTCTTCACTCAAAGGCCCAGTTGTTTCAGAGCTGCCCTGTCCACTATCTAAAGGACTGTCCGCTTCTTCTTGGGAACTAACTGCTGGAACATGGATTTCTAGATGAACCTAGAAAACAAAAATATACTGTGCATTAACCAGGAAGTGATAGAAAACTCCAGATACATAAATGACACACAAACCATCATGGAATTATCAACCTAAACTAAGAACCAATACAACGATTCTTTAAAGGGATAACATTTAGAATTACTGGTCAAGGGTCAAAAACTCATTTGTTCACCTTTAAAGGATGCTAATAAAACCAACTCTTTCAGTAATGGTTAAAAAAAGAAAAAGGGAAAGGGAAAAGATAGAAAAGAACCAAGCAATTATGCTTTTGCTGTGTGAACTGTTTCTCAACACATCCGAATGAATAAAGGGAAGTTTTTCCTTAGGGAAATATTCTAGTTAATCAATGAAGAACTGATATAATGAGATTATTACAATTTTAGAAAACCCTCAATTAATAACAGACCTAGGCAATGACAATGACTGCTAACATCACCAAAAGAGAAATAGGCTTGACACCTGTAGCTCAGCGGCTAGGGGGCTAGTCACATATATCGGAGCTGGCCACTTCAAACACAGCCTGGGCCTGCCAAACAACAATGACAACTACAACCAAAAAATAGCCAGGTGTTGTGGCGCGGGCCTATAGTCTCAGCTACTTGGGAGGCTGAGGCAAGAGAATCACTTAAGCCCAAGAATTGGAGGTTGCCGTGAGCTGTAACGCTACAGCACTCTACCAAGGGCAATATGAGACTCTGTCTCAAAAAAAAAAAAAAAAAAGAGAAATAGCCAGATACTATGTTCAGCCTAATAAAAGTACCCAACACAGCGACCCCTGTAGCACAGTGGTTAGAGTGCCAGCCACATACACAGAGGCTGGCAGGTTCAACCCCGGCCCCAGCCAGTTAAACAACTGCAACAACAACAACAACAACAACAACAAATAGCCAGGCATTGTGACAGGCACCTGTAGTCCTAGCTACCGGGAGGCTGAGACAAGAGAATCGCTTAAGCCCAAGAATTTGAAGTTGCTATGAGCTGTGATGCTACGGCACCCTACCCAGGACGACATAGTGAGACTCTGTCTCAAAAAAACTAAAATAAAAATAAAAGTACTCAACACCATCTATAAAGTATTCTTGCTAGAACAATCTAATCTGAATCTGATCAAGCCTCTAGTCTAGATCTAAACACCCGTTTACAGGAACTAGAGGGAACAGAAGAACATGTTGAATAACGCTACAGAGAGGCAAACTAGATGTGGAAAACTCCACAAATCAAATTGGTTGGTTTCTTTAATAAATTTCAAAAATAAAACAGGAATAGGGAATGTTAATATACAGGAGATATACAAAAGTACATAGGCTGGGTGCAGTGCCTCATGTCTCTAATCCTAGCACACTGGGAGGCTGAGGTGGGAGGATCTCTTAACTTGGGAGTTCCAGACAAGCCTGAGTGCGACCTAGGAAAAATTAGCTGGGTGTTTTGGAGTGTGTCTGTAGTCCCAGCTACTTAGGAGGCTGAGGCAGAAGAATCTCATGAACCCAGTTGTTTGAGGATGCTGTGAATTAGGCTGAAACCACAGCACTAGAACCAGGGCAACAGAGACTCTGTCTCAAAAGAAAAAAAAAGTACATACACACACACACATATGTATGTATGTCTCAAACATTTCAATATGAAGACTTTAGATGCTGGATTAAACCAAAACCAAGGCTAAGGTGCCAGCCACATACACCAGAGCTGGCAGGTTCATATCCACCCCAGGCCTGCCAAACAACGACAACTACAACCAAAAAAATAGCCAGGCACTGTGGTGGGTGCCTGTAGTCCCAGCTACCTAGGAGGCTGAGGCAAGAGAATCACTTAAGCCCAGGAGTTTGAGGTTGCTGTGAGCTGTGATGCCACGTAGCTTGAGGCTATCTCAAATAAATAAATAAATAAACCAAATCCAAAAGTGGCATGTAAAAGTACATAAATAAAATTTTATCTTATTTTTTAAGAGACAGAGTCTCACTTTATCGCCGTCTGTAGAGTGCTGTCTGTGCTGTGGCATTACAGCTCACAGCAACCTCCATCTCCTGGGCTTAGGTTTTTCTGTTGCCTCAGCCTCCTGAAAAGCTGAGGCAGCTGGGACTACAGGCGCCCACCACAATGCCTGGCTATTTTTTTTTTGTTCTTGTTGTTGCAGTTTGGCCCCGGCTGGGTTCGAACCTGCCACCCTTGGTATATGGTGCCCTATCTACCCACTGAGCCACAGGCGCCGCCCTATAAATAAAATTTTAAACTATATGTATGAGTCCAAGAAACCTGAACACAGTCAGGTGTGGTGATAATACTACGGTTATCTTTTTTGGAAAGCCCTTGTCTTTTAGAAATGTACATTGAGGCAGCACCAGTAGCTCAGTGGTTACCGTGCCAGCCACATACACCGAGGCTGGCGGCTTCGAACCTGGCCCGGGCTTGTAAACAACAATGACAACTGCAACAGAAAAATAGCCGGGCGTTATGGCGGACGCCTGTAGTCCCAGCTACTCCAGAGGCTGAGGCAAGAGAATCACTTAAGCCCAAGAGCTGGAGGTTGCGGTGGGCTGTGACGCCATAGCACTCTACTGAGGGCAACATAGTGAGACTGTCTCAAATTAAAAAAAAAAAAACAAAACTCAGTAATCAAGGTAATATCTTAATGCCATATATGTTTTAAAAAATCAAATCAACAAACTATAGTTCATGAGGTCACCCCCTTCCTTTTGTAAATGAAGTTTTATAGGATTAGAGTGAGGTGAGGGAGGCAGGATCCTGCAAGTGCAGGAACAGATTTGTCTTTACTTAAAAGTTTATTTTGTTCAACATCAAAGCATATAATTTGCATTAATTTTGGTGTTTTAAATATTGCATTAAAATATGATTTCCATTTGATCACTTGGATTGGGGGGAGGGGGCGGGGAGCTTAAATTTTGCTCCCAAAGTGAGAGTGTCTTGCACAGGCCTGGAAACAGACGTGCCAGCGAGCTGCCAGCCACCAGCTGGAGTCCCGACTGCAGCTTCCCCACTCGGGGCGGGTCAGAAAACGCAAGCTCCTTCCAGGCCCAATTTCGAACTCCCTAACACCCCCGTCCTCTATTTGCGGAGAATCCCGCCCGGCACTCCAGCACAGTTCGGGTTCGGCCAGGGCCTTCCCTCTTTCGGGGCGCCCTAAGAGGAAGGGCTTCCGCAGCAAGAAACGCGCGAAAGGGGAGGGCGGCCCGCAGGGGCAGGCCCCGGGGCCCGGCGGCCGGCAGCGCGCGCCGTAGAGACCACCCGGGCCGAAGCGCGGGAAGCCGGACGCCAAGTCGGAGCCCAACCCGGTGGCGTCGCGAGGCCGCGGGGCCCGCGCGGTGAACGCCGGGAGCACCGCCCTCCGAGCCCCGGCGCTCGGCTCTGTGCCGCTCTGCTCCAACCCCGCCTCGCCCCTCAGCGCCCGGCGCCGCAGCGCGCGTGGGACGCGTGTGCATCAACTCACCTCGGAACCCACCTCGTCAGTCATGACTCGACCTCCCCAGCGCTACGCTCGGGACGAGGCAGCCACCGTCTCGCTCCGCCGGGGAGCTGTTCCCGCCGCCTGCAGCCCGGCAGCACAGTTAGAGCTTTCGCGCCCAGTCGAAGTGGCGGCCCCACCTCGCGGGCTCGCACCAATCTAGAGGAGGCTTTCCACTGAGACCGCGCCCCCTCCCGGCCCACCAATTGCAAAGAGCCTCCGGACGCCTGTGACCGCCTATGACCGTAATCTGGATTGGGCTGGCGGGTCGCCGTGGCTGTTGTCAGCTGAGCCTGGAGCGAGGCTGGAGGTGCCCTGGTTGCGGCTACCGAGCCAGTGGTGATCTTTTACCTTTGCCATAGATCAAACGCTCGTTTCAAGTGCAACTTGGGGAGTGAGTCCTTCACGGGAGAAATGAGCTGGGAGAAGGTTCGTGGGCACCTGAGAATGACCTGAATCTTTTTGTTTTCTTGAGACAAGGTCTTGCTTTGTCGCCCAAGCTGAAGTGCAGTGGCCCTGTCATAGCTCACTGCAGCCTGAATTTACGGGCTCAAGCGCTCCTCCTGCCTCAACCTCCCGAGTAGCTGAGACTCCAGGCTTGCCATCGAGCCTGGCTAGTTCTTAAAAAAAAAAAAAAAAAAAAAGATGGGGTCTTGCTATGTTGCCCAGGCTGGTCTCCAACTCTTGGCCTCAAGAATCCCTCTGGCCTCAGCCTCCCTAAGTGTTGGGATTACAGGTGTGAGCCACTGCTCCTGGCCTGTACCTGAATCTTTTCAGAGGGAATAGAGATTGGAAGGATTTTCTCCCTAACTCCATTTTTGGAGCAGATAGATTCTATCTTCCTCTCCTTGTACATGACACTCACCATTGAATATAAAAAAGAAAAGGAAAGTTTTTCAGGCTGCTCAGATACCAAAGAATATCTTCGGGTAATCTTTATAATTTTATTTAGAGTTAGTTTGAGGATGCAAAAAGCACCCATCTTATTCCTAGAGGGCTTCTATCTTTGGACAAGGCTGGAAAAAGAATTAAAGCTCTGGAGTCAGACTTGACTCAGACAATTATAATCCCAGTTTTGTCATTGTGCTGGTTATTATCTTTTTGTCCTTTTTTTGCATTGGACTGTGTCCAGGCAAGGCTGACTGCTCTGGACCATATTACCCCAGCTTCCTTTCCTTCTGGCTTCTGGTTGAGTCAGGCCACTGTAAGGCACTTTATAAACTGAATCTAGGAAGGAGATCAGAGGGCGCCAGGAAAGAAAGCTCAGAGTATCTACTACCCACTTAACCCCCATGGTCATATCCAGTGGTAGGATGACCAGCTTAGCCCAGTTTGCCCAGAACTAGTTTTAGCACAAAAGTCCCACATCCTGGGAATTTCCTTAGTCACAGGCATACCAGGGTGGTTAGTTGATCATCCAATCCACTGGCCTCCCCATCCAAATTTCCACCTTTAGCAGGTTCAGATAAGATCTCTCTGTCCTCATCTTCCTTTCTTCACCTCCTCACAATCTCTCAATGCACTTCTGTCCCCACCAATGATATCCCATCACCCACCCTCTTTTCCTTTCCCATCTCAGTTTATCCACTTTTCATACTTTACTATTAATTTCTACAATGATGATTTCCAAATATGTATCAATAGTGCTCCCTGCCTCATATTTGGAGGGTTAACATTTATTGAGAGTTTACTCTGTAACAGAAAGACTTGCAAGAATTTTATAAACATTGATTATCTTTTTTTTTCCTTTTTTTGTAGAGACAGAGTCTCACTTTACTGCTCTTGATAGAGTACCATGACGTCACAGGACTCACAGCAACCTCCAACTCTTGGGCTTCTGCGATTCTCCTGCCTCAGCCTCCCAAGCAGCTGGTACTACAGATGCCTGCCATAACGCCCGGCTATTTTTTTGTCACAGTTCAGCCGGGACTGGGTTTGAACCCCCCACCTTCGGTATATGGGGCCGGCGCCCTACTCACTGAGCCACAGGCGCCACCCAGCATTGATTATCTTATTAATCTTCAGAATAAGCTTGTAAGGTAAGGGCCTTTTTTTTTTTTTTTTTTTTTTTTTTTTTCAGTTTTTTGCTTGGGCTGGGTTTTAAACCGCCCACACTTGCATATGGCGCTGGCATTCTACTCCGTTGAGCCACAGGTGCTGCCCCCCTCCTTTTTTTTTGAGACAGTCTCACTGTGTCACCCTGGATAGAGTGCTGGGTATCATAGCTCACAGCAACCTCAAACTCCTGGGCTCAAACGATCCTCCTGCCTCAGCCTCATAAGTAGGTGGGACTATAGGTGCACACCACTAAGTCCAGCTAATTTTTCTATTTTTTTATGTAAACTGGATACTCTTGCTTAGGTTGGTGTTGAACTCCTGACTTCCTGACGTCAAATGATCCTCCCACCTCAGCATCCCAGAATGCTAGGATTACAGGCCTGAGCCACTGCTCCTGGTGGAAAAAGAAATCTTTTATTCATTATTTTATTGTGGTAAAATAACATAACATAAAATGTATCATCTTAACCATGTAAAAGTATACAATACAAAAATGCTTAATATGTTCCCAGTATTATGCAACCAATCTTCACAACCCTTTTCATCTTGCAAAACTGAAACTCTACACCCACTAAACAACATTTCATTTCCTATCCCCAGGAAATCTTTTATTTTATATATTGATTTGTGCCAAGCTAAAGTGAGTCTCTTTTTGGAATTAGCAAACTGTATTCTGGAATTTTGGTGAATGGCACCATAATCCATCACTCACCAACCAACCCAGAAACCTAAGAGTCACCTTGACTCCTCTGCTGCTTGGTCCTCAAGTTTAGTCATCCAACAAGCCCTGTATGTGAAAGTGATAGCTGACAAGGGAAATATTTGGAATGTTCACTTTCTAGGGAACCTGCACCTGTCTCATAGATGAATTTGTGCATTGAGGTCAGGCATGTAGTTTCTCAGAGTCCTGTGTCCCTGTTTCTAACTACAAACATTGGGTCAGATCATAATTCTCAAACAGGTTTAATTGGTAGGGTACCTGGAAGTATATTACTCCACAGGAAACACTTTGCAGTGCTGACGTTCTTAGTCTGGTCATGTAAATTAGGAAATATTTTCACTAATAGGATCTATCATTATATCACAAGAAGTCAACATTTAAAAAGCAATTCTGAGATTACAAATCCATGAAAAAAATACACCATGGATTTTAACAAGCTCAGCTAACTTCTAAGTGTTTATTTAATGCTTCTTGGCAGACAACCAAAAACAGGTAACAAAGTCTTAGGAAATTTGGAAGGGAGATAATCGACTAAAATTGTGTCTTTTACTTTTTTTCCTGCAAATTGACAAAGTCACTTTGAGTACTACTACTATTCCTTTGGAGTAAAGTTTGAGAACTACTTGGTTTTCTCGTGTTGTTCCGTTAAGTATCTTCGTCCTTGGAGAAGCAGTGCCACCATGTGGCAGGTCTTGGTCATGTCCTTCCACCTATTGCCTGTAGCCACTCTATCTAAAACCATTCAGGGGTAGGGGAACATTTTAAGATAGTTCAAGAGTGGGTAGGGCTCCAGCCACATGCACCAAGACTGGTGGGTTCAAGTCCAGTCCAGGCCAACTAACCAACAATGACAACTGCAACAAAAAAAATAGCCTGGCATTGTGGTGGGCGCCCTGTGGTGGGCATTGTAGTCCCAGCCACTTGGGAGGCTGAGGCAAAAGAATCACTTAAGCCCAAGAGTTTGAAGTTGCTGTGAGCTGTGATGCCATAGAACTCAACTGAGGGTGACATAGTGAGACTCTGTCTCAAAAAAAAAAAAAAAAAAGATTGTTCAAGAGTTATTTAAATACTCCTTTGGTGGGGTGGAATCTCCAAGCATCTAGTTTCAAGAATGGTTTCATACTGTAATCCCTGCAGTTCTAAAGCTTCTCTTAGATAGTGCCTTGCTTGAAGGCCTCAGCCATTTTTTTTGCTTAATGTAAAACCCCCCAACCTTTAAAAAATGTCACAGATCGACGGTGGCGGCTGTGGCTCAGTGAGTAAGACATTGGCCCCATATACCAAGGGTGGTGGGTTCAAATCCAACCCTGGCCAAACTGCAACAAAAAAATAGGCGTGCGTTGTGGTGGACACCTATAGTCCCAGCTACTTGGGAAGCTGAGGCAAGAGAATCGCCGAAGCCCAGGAGTTGGAGGTTGCTGTGAGCTGTGACATCATAGCACACTATAGAGGGCAACAAAGTAAGACTCTGTCTCTAAAAATATAAATAAATAAAAATGTCACAGACCTGAAACACAGTGGGTGCTTAATAAATAATTGTCAAATGAGTGGTTAAAATACTATGAACTAAAAATCAAAATTAAAATAAAAATATCAGGGCCTTTCCCCAAGATATAACAGCATCCACTTTTTTTTTTTTTTTTTTTTTTTTTGTGACAGTCTCACTATGTTGCCCTTAGAATGCCATGGCATCACAGCTCACAGCAACCTCCAACTCTTGGGCTTAAGCAATTCTCTTGCCTCAGCCTTCCGAGTAGCTGGAACTACAGGCACCCTCTACAATGCCCAGATATTTTGTTGTTGTTGTATTTATTTTTTTGTAGTTGTTATTGTTGTTTGGCAGGTCCCAGGCCAGGTTCGAACCTGCCAGCCCCGTGTATGTGGCCAGCACCCTAGCTGCTGAGCTACACACCAAGCCACCATCAGCTATTCTGCATGCAAAAGCGCCTTTACCATGACTTTGGGTGACCCTGAAATACCTGAAAAAATATCCATCTACTCATTCAACAAACCTAGAGCACCTACTTTAACCCTATACTAGACTACAGCAAATAATGGAGACATAAAATACAGTCTTGTTCTCAGAGAGCTTTCCACCACCGATTAGAAACAGGCAGGCAAAGGGGTATGTGCAACGTGGAAGCGAGTACAAGCAGTTGCAGGGCACCTGAGGAAGGGGCGACTGACTTTGCCTAAATCACAGGGAGATGACTCCTGAACTGTGTTGCAAAAATGAATTGAACTTCTCCAGGCTGGCACGGGGAGAAGGCATTTCAGGTACATGCAGGGGCTTGATAAAGCTTGTTGTGTTTGTGGAACTGAAAGTAGGTCAGTATGACTAGGGAGGCAGGGAGGGGCCAGAATAAAAGCTAAACAAGTTAAGAACAGGTTAGGTAATGGGGGTTAAACAGGGAACAAAAGGTCTCAACTCTAGACAGCTTAGAGTTTGGCTTTTAAACGGTACAAACTAGGCATCTAGGGAATAGGAATATTTCTTAAGAAGGAGAGTGATGTGGTCAGATACATACATGCTTGACAAAGATTATTCTAGCAGCATATGAAGCATGGATTGGAAAGGGATTAGATTGGAGGCAAGAAGACCAGTTGTTTAAGTGGAAGATTATGGGAACCTGAACTAGGTCAATGATACTAACAATGGAGAGGACAATAGATTGGAAAAAAGAGGCAAAGAGAGAGGGCTTGTTGAATGATAAAACTGAGGTGCAAGAGACAGTGGAGTTGATGTGACTCCAGTGACTCCTGCATCTCTGGACTGGTGAGTGATGGATTGTGATAACATTCACTGAAATTGAGATATAGGTCACTAATTCCAAATACAGAGTCACTTTAGTTTGGTACCAGTTAATGTGTGGAATAAGATTTCACCTTCTTAGCTCACCCCTGTCCACCCATTGTCTAAATTGTAACTCTTTCTCTTGGCATTTCTGGTGACTAAAGTGGTGGTCCCCAGACCTGCTTCTCCGTTCTATTTCCAAATGAATATCTTCGCAGCAGCCAAAATCTTAACTCAGCAGCTTTTTGTATTCTGTATTTTTTCCTTCAATTCCCTTTCCCTATCTAGCTACCTATAATGTATAAGAGAAATTCTTCTGCCCTGCTGCATTCATTTTTGTTCCTCAGACTTTGGCTTCAGTTTTTGCAAAAAAATCATGTGTTTTCATGACCCAACCCTCTCCTAAAGAAACTTAATGGCTTGGTGGTGTAAGTAGTATTTATTTAGATATTAGCATCCCCAGGATTTGAGTAATTATGCTTCAACCAATCTAGTGAGACTATGTATATATGGGGAAAACAAATTTTTGTTTGTTTGTTTTTTGAAACAGAGTCTCACTCTGTCACACTGAGTAGAGTGCCATGGCATCACAGCTCACAGCAACTTCAAACTCTTGGGCTCAAGCGATCCTCTCACTTCAGCCTCAGAAGCAGCTGGAACTACAGGCTGCCCTCCTAATTTTTCTATTTTTAGTAGAGACAGGGTCTCACTCCTGCTCAGGCTGGTTTCAAATTCCTGAGCTCAAGCAATCCACCCACCTTGGCCTTCCAGATGATTATAGGCATAAGCTACCACTGCACCTGGCCCGGAAAAGGAATTTTACCACAGAAGGACAGAGGGAGTCTGGTCTATTCCTACTTCCTATTAAATTTCAGCATCTGCATGTGAGATGGCCACTGAGCTACAGGCACCAAGCCAGCCTGGGCAATTTTTATAAAATATAAAACAGGGTCACATTATGTTGCTCAGACTGGTCTTGAACTCTTAGCCTCAAGTGATCCTCCTACCTCAGCCTCCCAAAGTGCTAGGACTACAGATGTGAGTCACTGCAGCTGGCCTCTCACGCTGAGCTAATTAAAAAAAAATTTTTGTAGTGTTCTCAATATGTTGCTTGAGTTGGTCTTGAACTCCTGGCTTCCTCCCACCTTCACCTCCCAAAGTGTCAGGATTACAGGCATGAACCACCACATCCATCCCAGATCTGGACTTTCATCTGAGATTTACCATCAATTTCTAGAACTTCTTATAACATTTCATATAATGCAGCTCTGCCTGAAACAAATCTCTCAGCTTTTGTCTCCCTGCAAATGTTTTTATTTCATCTTCATGTTTGAAAGTTATTTAGGAGGTTTTTTTTTCTTTTAGCACTTTCAAGGTATTGTTCATTGCCTCCTGGTCTCCATTTCTGATATGTAATCCATTCTTTGTCTTACTGCTCTGCTGTATGTAATACATCTTTTCTTCTCTAGCTACTTTTAACATGTTATTTTTATCTTTGGTTTCAAGTAGTTTGACTGTATGTCTAGGTGTGGTTTTGTATGTATTTACACTTCTTAGGATTTGCTTAAGCTTCTCAAATCTGTGTATTCTTTCATCCATTTTAGAAAAATCTTAGCCATTATCTCCTTAAATACTTCTTTTGCTGATTTTTCTCTCCCCTCTCCATCTGGGACTCCAATTACACATATGTTAGAATGTTTAATATTGTTGCAGTTCTTGGACACTATGTTCCTTATTTTCACTCTTTTTTTCTCTTTGTACTTTCGTTTGGATAATTTATACTGACCTGTCTTCAAGCATATTGGTTGGCCCTATGCTGTGTTCAGTCTGCTAAGCCCATTGAAAAAACGTTCTTCATTTCTTATTTTCATTTCTAGCACTTCCATTCGGCTCTTTTTTATAGTTTCTACCTCTTTGTTGAAATCCCCCATCTGTTCATGCATTTTATCCACCTTTTTCACTAGAACCTTTACATATTTATCAGCGCTATTTCAAAGTCCTTGTCTGATAATTTAAAATCTGAGCTATCACTTCATCTGCTTCAAGCACTGTTTCCTCTCCTTGACATGGGTTTTTTTGTTGTTGTTGTTCTTCATATGTCTCATGTGTTTATAATATGACAGACATTCATGTAAAAGAACCGCAGAAACCAATGAAAATAGAAAGAGGCATGGTCCTTTTTGTCAGGTCACTATTCTGGGAAAATTAGTCACTGTGACCTAGAGTTGAGCTGGATCTGAATTTTGTTGCAACTTAATTAGATTTGGTTTAACACCTCTCTGACTTTCTGGAGTGTGGTAGTGTGATCATCATTCTCATTGTTCAATCATTTCTGTCCATTATCCTCCTCGTGGTTCCTTTTAATCCTATGGTGAACCATGCTCCAATAGAGGGTTAAGTCTGTATTTTGAATAGTGATACTTTCAGCCTCCTTCCCTCATTCAGTTTGGAGAATCGTACCAGCCAAGTTTTGATCTCCCAGTTTGGAAATTGGAGGCTCTTCCCTAGTAAAAATGACCAGGCCAAACTCAGATTGCTGAGAGTCCTTCAATGAAAAGAATCAAATAGACCATTTTATGAGTTAAAACCCACCAGAAAATAAGCCATGCCTCTATACATAAAAGTTCCGGTCAACTTTTTTTTTTTTTTTTGAGGCAGTCTTTTGACATCCTTGGTAGAGTACCGTGACATCATAGTTCACAGCAACCTCCAACTCTTGGGCTTAAGTGATTCTCTTGCCTCAGCCTCCGAAGTAGCTGGGACTATAGGCGCCCATCACAATGCCCAGCTATTTTTAGAGATGGGGTCTCACTCTTGCTCAGGCTGGTCTTGAACTCCTGAGCTCAAGCAATCCATCTGCCTCAGCCTCTCAAAGTTCTAGGATTAGAGGCGTGAGCCACCACACCCGGCCCTCCAGTCAACCTTTGAATACCTTGCTCTGAAATTTGGATAATCAAGGAGCAGTAACTTTAGTTGAGAACCTCATAAGTAAAAGAAGATATTATATACATAAAATAAGTACTTGAAACTATAAAAGAGCTCTGGGATGTTAAAGGATATAATGACAGCCAGGTGCAGTGGCTCACACCTATAATCCCAATATTTTGGGAGGCTAATATAGGAGAATCACTTGAGGCCTAGAGTTGGAGACCAGCCTGGGCAACACAGCAAGACCCTGTCTAAAACAAGTTAGTTGGATCTAGCTCAAACCTGTAATCCTAGCACTCTGGGAGGCTGAGGTGGGTTGATTGCTGAGCTCATGAGTTCGAGAGCAGCCTGAGCAAATGCAAGACCTCATTTCTACTAAAAAAAAAAAATATATATATATATATATATATATATATATATGAGGATTGCTTGAACCCAAGAGTTAGCAGTTGCTGTGAGCTATGACACCATGACACTCTTCCCAGGGCAACAGCTTGAGACTTTGTCTCAAAAAAAAAAAAAAATTAGCTGGATGTAGTGGCTTGTACCTGTAGTCCTAGCTACTGAGCCAGTCAGAAGGAACACTTGAGGCTGAGAGTTTGAGGCTGCAGTGAATTATCATTCTGTGGTTATGCCACTTCATGCCAACCTGGTCTGTCTCCAAATATATAATGGCTAAAATTTTAAAAATTCAATAGAAGTGTGGAAACATACATGTGAAGAAATTTAATAGCAGAACAAAAAGATACAGGAAAGATAAGAAAATGAAGAATATTCAGCTAGCAAGTGTAATAATTGAGTTATGGGAAAGCCAGAAAACGGAAATAGAGAACAGGGGAAGAAAAATTATCAAAGAAATAATACAAGAAAAATCCCAAAACTTAAAAAAACAAAATTTTTAGAATAAAAGTATTCATTAGATGCATGGTGACTTAAAAAAAAAAAAAATTCCAGAACAGCAGATATGAAGAGATGATTCTATAAAAAGTTCCGGAGAGGAACATAGATCCCATAAAAAAGATCATGAATCAGAATGACATCAGCAACATTGGGGAACAATGGAGCAATGCCTACAGTGTTCTTAAGGAAGATTATGTCTAACTCAGAATTCTATATCCCGTCATCTATCATTTGAGTGTGAGAATGGAACAAAGTCATTCTAGAATGCAAGGTAGGAAAAAACTACCTTCCTTGTACCTTTTAAAAGGTATCTCCTGAAAGATGTGCTCTACATAAATAAGGAATATTTATAAATAAGGAATAATCCTAGAGAGAGGGAATGTGGGATTTTAATAAATACAGATCTAATGTAGGAAGGGGCAAAGGAGATTTCCAGAACAACCACTATGTGGTTTGCCTAGGCAGCAAATCCAGGTTGGGGTAGGAAGATAGAGACCTCTAAGGAAAGTGCTATGATGTCATAGTTCACAGCACCCTCAAAGTCTTGGGCTCAAGTGATTCTCTCTCCTAGAAAAAAATTGAATTGACCATTTGTTTGATGGGAAGTATAAACTTCTTTCTTCCCTTTTTTTTTTTTTTTTATTTTGTTTTTGGAGACAGAGTCTCACTCTGTCACTCTGAGTAGAGTTCCCTGGTGTCACAGTTCACAACAGCCTCAAACTCTTAGGCTCAAGAGAGCCTCTTGCCTCAGCCTTCCAAGGAGCTGGGACTGCAGGCACCTGCCACAAACACTAGTTTTTTATTTTAGTAGAGACAAGGGTCTCGCTCTTGCTTGGGCTGGTCTTTAACTCATGAGCCCAAGCAATTCACCCATCTCAACCTCCCAGAATGCTAGGATTATAGGCATGAGCCACCTCACCTGGCCCTGCTATTCTGATTTTAAATGAGAAATTGTGAGCTATGTTTCACTTTATTTCCCAAATTTTCTATAATTAATTCTTTGACTTCTCATTACACTTTATTTTAATCTTATGCAAATGCTATGTAATGCATCATTACGTCACCCTCGGTAAAGTGCTATGGTGCACAGCTCACAGCAACCTCAAACTCTTGGGCTTAAGTGATTTCTTGCCTCAGCCTCTCATGTAGCTGGCCTGTGGCACCCGCCACAACACCCAACTATTTTTTTGTTGCAGTTGTCATTATTGTTTAGCAGGCCCGGGCCAGGTTCAAACCTGCCAGCCCCAGTGTGTGTGGCTGGTGCCGTAACCACTGAGCTATAGGCACAGAGTCCATTATCTTTATTTTAAACAGTCTATGAAAATAGAAGTATATACAAGTAGGCTAAAAGTAGTCTCCTTTAACTGCCTCCCATTTCTCTCATTAGAGGTAACCACTATTATTAATATTTTATGTATATTGGCTTGGCGCCCATACCATAGTGATTATGGTGCCGGCCACATACATGGAGGCTGGGGGGTTTGAACCCAGCCTGGGCCAGCTAAACAATGACAACTGCAACAAAAAATAGCCAGGCATTGTGGCAGGCACCTGTAGTCCCAGCTTCTTGGGGGGCTGAGGCAGGAGAATTGCTTAAGCCCAAGAGTTTGAGGTTGCTGTGAGCTGTGAAGCCATGGCACTCTATGAAGGGTAACAAAGTGAAACTCTGTCTCAAAATATATATATTTTTTATGTGTATAGTTTCTGACATTTTTATATACATTTATAGTTATGCACATTATTATTATTATTGTTATTATTATTTTTTGCAGTTTTTGGCCGGGCCTGGGGTTGAATCTGCCACCTCTGGCATATGGGACCAGCACCCTACTCCTTTGAGCCATAGGCACCGCCATGCACGTATTATATTTTATATTATTGAGATCATATTATATACAATATTTTGCAAATGGACTTTTTCACATTAGCAAAGATCCTTCCCTATTAGTACACATAGATGCATCTCATCTTACAGTTACCTATTATTCCATACTAAAGGAGTAACACAACTTTTTAGGTACAATAACTGTACATCTTTACCCTTGGCCAGATGCTGCATGACTTATTCAAATACAAAAACCATGACAAAATACCATTCTCTTTGATGAATGTTAAGGTTATTTTTATTTTTTGCCATTGCAACTGATGCTATAATGAACAGACTTCTGTATATGTTGTTCATGTAACAAAAATTCAAAATTCTCTAGAACAGAGACCCAGAACAGAAGGAAATGTTCAAGGTAAAGCATAATTAAATTTTTCATAGACATTGACAAAATATCTTCCCCCCAAAAAGTCCCAATTTACAATCTCACCAGCACTGTTTGAGAGTATTAATTTTCTTCACCCTTACCAGTTGAATATAATAACATTTTTTGGAGAAGCAGGATGTTTATTTCCATTAATACAAGCAGATACTATGAAACTGTACTTTTTTTTTTTTAAACAGAGTCTCACTTTTTTACCCTCAATAGAGTGCCATGGCATCATAGCTCATACCAACTTCCTGGGCTCAATCAATTCTCTTGCCTCAGCCTCCCAAGTAGCTGGTACTACAGGTGCCCACCACAACACCCGGCTATTTTTAAGACAAGGTCTTGCTATGGTTTAGGTTGGTCTCGAACCTGTAAGCTCAGGCAATCCACCTGCCTTGGCCTCCCAGAGTGCTAGAATTATAGGTATGAAATTGTACTGAGACACTTTTTAGGTACAATAACTGTACATCTTTACCCTTGGTCAGATGCTGCATGACTTATTCAAATACAAAAACCATGACAAAATACCAAGGGATGAGTTATCAACATACTTGAGAATGAAAGTTTGTGGTAGAGGGTCTGGATAATCAATTTAATGGAGAATTTTGCATTTTGCTATAACATTAAAATGGATTCTTTTTTTGAGACAAAGTCTCACTATGTCACCCTGGTAGAGTGTGTGGTGTCACAGACCACGTGATTCTCTTGCCTCAGCCTCCCAAGTAGCTAGGACTATAGGTGCCCACCACAATGCCCAGCTATTTTTTGGTTGTAGTTATCATTGTTTTTTTTTTGTTGTTGTTTGTTTGTTTTTTTGTAGAGACAGAGTCTCACTTTACCACCCTTGGTGGAGTGCCATGACGTCACAGGACTCACAGCAACCTCCAGCTCTTGAGCTTCCGCAATTCTCCTGCCTCAGCCTCCCGAGCAGCTGGGGCTACAGGCGCCCGCCACAACGCCCGGCTATTTTTTTGTTGCAGTTCGGCCAGGGCTGGGTTTGAACCCGCCACCTCGGTATATGGGGCCGGCACCCTACTCACTAAGCCACAGGCGCCACCCTGTAGTTATCATTGTTGTTTGGTAGGTCTGGGCTAGATTCGAACCTGCCCGGTCTGGTGTATGCCGCTGAGCTATAGGCCCGAGACAAAATGGATTTTTTTTTTTTTTTTTAGTCTTCCTCTGTCTGTTGCCCAGGCTCAATGCAGTGGCATCATCATAACTCACTGAAGCCTCAAACTCCTGGGCTCAAGTAATCCTCCTGCCTTGGACTCTGGAGTACCTGGGACTACAGATGTGTGCCACCAACGCTCAGGTAATTTTCTACTTTTTTGTAGAGATGGGTTCTCATTCTTACTCAAACTGTTCTCAAACTCTTGGCCTCTAGTGATCTTCCTGCTTCAGTCTTCCAGAGTGCTAGAATCACAGGCATGGCCATTATGCTGGGCCAAAACTGATGATATTTAATATGAAAACATAAATGTTTCAAATAAGAATCTATGTATGTGAACCAGCGGACTTTAGCTTTGCTTTAATTTCTATTGCACAATTTTCTGCTTATTACCATTAATCCATATTATTGCAGTCTAGTGGTAACACTTCCGTACATACCAAATAAACCTGGATATAAACCATATTTTAATTTTTAAAAATACTTTATTTATTTATTTTTATTTATTTTTTTGGAGATAGAGTCTCACTTAGTTGCCCTGGGGTTGAGTGCTATGGCATCATAGCTCACAGCAACCTCAAACCCTTGGGCTTAAGTGATTTTCTTGCCTCAGCCTCCTGAGTAGCTGGGACTACAGGCTCTCACCACAACTCCTGGCTATTTTTAGAGATAAGTTCTCACTCGTACTCAGGCTGCTCTTGAACCTGTGAGCTCAGGCAATCCACCTGCCTTGGTTTCTCAGAGGGGTAGGGTCACAGGCATTAGCCACTGTGCCTGGTGCACTATTATTATTTTTCTTTTATTGTTTGGGATTCATTGGGGGTACAAAGAATTAGGTTACACTGAGTGCATTTGTTAGATAAAGTCCCTCTTATTATACTTGAGTCCCACTAAAATATTGCTATGAGCTATGATGCCACAGCATTCTACTCAATGTGCACTCAATACATTTTTTTATTTTTAAGCACTCAATACATTTTTTTTTAATGTTAAATCATTTTATACTTTAATCTCAAAAGATCCCTTATAGGGGGATGTCAGCAGAAAAACACAGGACCTGGAAACAAATCTTAGGGTAAAAGAACCTATTCTGGAAGAATATATAGGTCCCCAGCCAGTGCAGAAGTTGTGGTGCCCAGGGAAATGGGGAAGGAGAGGTAGTCCCCTTGGGCACCCCAGCAAGGCCTGCAGATTTGGAAGATGGTGATTCATGTGGTGAGCACATCACCCAGAAGAGGAAGCCCACAGCAACCCGCCAGACACAGCCTTTGATTTGGTGTGTAGGCTGGGACAAGGAAGGACTCTTGGAAGAACCAGAAGATGTTTACCAACTAGAGAAAAGGCAGGAAAGCAAACCCACCCAGGTAGTATTTCCAAAACAGGTTCAACTTCTCCTCATTGGACACCCACTCCAAGTTCATAGTTGCTCTGGGGGCCAGTCATTTGAAGGGTCAGTCTGAGGGGTAAGTTCCCAGCCTTGACCCTAAGTGACAGATGCAACCACACCCCAGTGGAGCTTGCTTCCTCCCACAGAGTTGCCTTTGCTGCTTTTAAACTATAGACATTCGCTCAGGATGCCCAAGGTTTCTCTGGAGTTTGATGCTATAGATGTTTTTAAATCTCATTTTTGTTCTTTACATTTCTGATTACTAATGAGTGTACATTTTTTCATGTTTGTTAGCATTTGTATTTTTCCTATTGAATTGCCTATTTTTCTACTAGATTGTTACTCTTTTACTGTGGATTTGTAGAAGCTCTTTACAGACTTTATGGTGGCTTTTATAATAAGTTTAAATTTTTCACAAAAGTGAATCTACCACTCTTTTTCTTTTATCCTTTTTTTTTGTTTGTTTGTTTTTTGAGACAGAGTCTCATTCTGGCACATTGAGTAGAATGCTGTGGCGTCATAGCTCACAGCAATCTCAAGCTCTTGGGCTCAAGTGATCTTTTTGTCTCAGTTTTTCTATTTTTAGTAGAGATGGGGGTCTCCCTCTTGCTCAGGCTCGTCTCAAACTCTTGAGCTCAAGCAATCCACCCGCCGTGGCCTCCCATACTGGCAGGATTACAGGAGTAAGCCCCTGCTCCCAGCTTCTTTATGGTTTCTGAATTTTAGGTCTTCTTTAAGAATGCTTTTCCTGAAGCCCAGAGCAGAGGCTCAGGCCTGTAATCCTAGACCTCTGGGAAGCCAAGGAGGGTGGATTGCCTGAGCTCACCAGTTCAAGACCAGCCTCAGCGAGAACAAGACCTGGTAGCAAGACCCCATCTCTAAAGATAGCCAGGCGTTGTGGCAGGTGCCTGTAATCCTAGCCCTCTGGGGGGCCAAGGAGGGTGGATTGCCTGAGCTCACCAGTTCAAGACCAGCCTCAGTGAGAACAAGACCTGGTAGCAAGACCCCATCTCTAAAGATAGCCAGGCATTGTGGCAGGTGCCTGTAGTCCCAGCAACTTGAAAGGCTGAGGCAAGAGAATCCCTTGAGCCAAAGAGTTTGAGGTTGTTATGAGAGCTGTGAGGCCAGATAACTCCACCAAGGGTGACAAAGTAAGCCTCTGTCTCATTAAAAAAAAAAAAAAAAGAATGCTTTTCCTTCCTCTATTTGGAAATATTCTTTTTTTTAATGGTTATTTTGGTTTTGGAGTTTTTCTATTTTAATCATTTTTGTGTATAATATAAAGAATAGTTGAAACACATTATTTTTCCCAAATGAATAGCCAGATGTCCCAACAATATTTACATTATAAATTCTTTTCCCTTCTAATTTGAAATGCCATCTTTATATATATTAAATCCTGATAGGTATATAGATAGGTAGATAGCTGATCTGGTTTTAGACCATCTATTCTGTTGTTTATAAAATGTTCATATATTCTTGGGCCAAAAAGTTTTTTTCGAGTGATTATAGCTTTATAGCATAAGTCCCTCTTCATGTTTGGTTAATTTTTTTGGCCATTCTCACATTTTTGGTCAACTTGCCAAATTTCACCTTAAAAAACAGATTAAAGCCAGGCATGGTAGCTCACACTTATATTTCCAGCAACACAAGAGGCTGAGATAGGATGATTGCTTGAGCCTAGGAGTTCAAGGCTGCAATGAGTTATGACTCACCACCCTGCAGATAAAAGAAGCATGTTCAAGGATGAGAAGGAAGTAAAGTGGATATTACTTCGGGTATTTTTAAGCCCTTTCTAAGTGCCAGGCACTCTGTTTAGATGCTTTTCATTCATTAATCCTTTCAGTAACCCTAAGAAGTAGTTGGTGTTGTCTCCATTTTACAATTGAAGATGCTGAGGTTCAGAGAGGTGAGGTGACACAATCAAAGTCACGTGGCCTATAGAATTAAAATAGAAAATTTATAATAAAAATTAGAGGTCAGGTGGCTTACACTTGTAATCAGTAATCGTAGCACTCTGGGAGCCTGAAGCAGGTGGACTGCCTGAGCTCACAAATTCGAGACCAGACTGAACGAGAGTGAGACCCCATCTCTAAAAATAGCCAGGCATTGTGCCTGTAGTCCCAGCTACTTGGGAGGCTGAGGCAAGAGAATCAATTGAGCCCAAGAGTTTGAGGTTGCTGTGAGCTGTGACACCACAGCACTCTACCCAGGGTGACAAAGAGAGACTCTACCTCAAAAAAAAAAAAAAAAAAAAAAATGGAATTGGAAACTAGGTTTATCTCATTCCACAATTCACTACCTTTACTTCATTTTGAGGAAAAGAAATAGAAATCAATTGTCCTGATTAAAAAGTGTAGTAGAAACAAAAGCTGAAAGTAAAAGAAAACACATTAGTCAATTTTGTCCATGCCCAAGGCACTGCTGCCCTTGTTAGACATGCCATCTCATTAGCAGAGATGGTTAGATCAAATACAGTTGCCAGGTCTCTCTATACCTGGCCCCTAGACTATGAATATGTAGAAAATGCCTACAAAATACAAAAGAGGGCCATCTCTTTCTTTCTTTCTTTTTTTT
>CAUYPK010029465.1:0-15444 GCA_963574355.1 Loris lydekkerianus
ACTTGTGGACATTGATTTTATATCCTGAAACATTACTGTATTTTTTGATGACTTCTAGGAGTCTTATGGTTGAGTCTTTGGGATTCTCTAAGTATAAGATCATGTTGTCAGCAAAGAGGGAGAGTTTGACCTCCTCTGCTCACATTTGGATTCCCTTTATTTCCTTGTCTTGCCTAATTGTACTGGCTAGAACTTCCAGCACTATGTTGAATAGTAAAGGTGACAAAGGACAACCTTGTATGGTTCCAGTTCTAAGAGGAAAGGCTTTCATTTTAAACTCCATTCAGTAAAATATTAGCTGTGGGTTTGTCATAGATAGCTTCAATCAGTTTTAGACATGTGCCACCCATGCCTATATTCTTCAATGTTCTAATTAGAAAAGGATGCTGGATTATATCGAATGCTTTTTCTGCATCTATTGAAAGGATCATATGATCTTTATTTTTGCTTCTGTTAATATGGTGAATAATGTTTATAGACTTGCGTATGTTAAACCAGCCTTGCATCCCTGGGATGAAACCTACTTGATCGTGATGTATGACTTTTTTGATGATAAGCTATAATCTATTGGCTAGGATTTTGTTGAGAATTTTTGCATCTATATTCATGAGTAAGATTGGTCTGAAATTCTCCTTTTTGTTTGGGTCTTTTCCTGGTTTTTGTATCAGGGTGATATTTGCTTCATAGAATGTGTTGGGGAATATTCCTTCTTCTTCAATTTTTTGGAATAATTTCTTCAGTACAGGAATAAGCTCTTCCTTGAAGGTTTGATAGAATTCTTGTGTGAAGCCATCTGGACCAGGGCATTTTTTGTAGGAAGCTTTTTTTCTTAAATCTCAGTGCTGAAATTGGTATGTTCAGAAGCTCTATGTCTTTCTGGCTAAGTCTAGGGAGAAGGTGTGATTCCAAATATTGATTCATTTCCTTCACATTGTCAAATTTCTGGGCATAGAGTTTCTGGTAGTATTCAAAGATGATCTCTTGTATCTCTGTGGGATCAGTTGTTATTTCTCCTTTGTCATTTCTGATTGAGATTACTAGAGATTTTACTTTTCTATTTCTAGTTAGTCTGGCCAATGGTTTATCTATTGTATTTATTTTTTCAAAAAACCAACTCCTTGTTTCATTTATTTTCTGAATGATTCTTTTGTTTTCAATTTTATTGATCTCTGATTTGATTTTGGATATTTCTTTTCTTCTACTGGGTTTAGACTTAAATTGCTCTTTTTTCCCCCAATTTCACAAGATGGCTTGTAAGTTTGTTGATGTGCTCTCTTTCTATTTTTCGAATGTAGGCATCTAAAGCAATAAATTTTCCTCTCAAAACTGCCTTTGCAGTATCCCACAGGTTTTGGTAGCTTGTGTCTTCGTTGCTGTTATGCTCAAGGAAGTTGATGATTTCCTGTTTTATTTCTTCCTGCACCCATCTGTTATTCAACAGAAGGTTGTTTAATTTCAATGTCTTTGTGTGGGGTCAAACATTTTTGTTAGAGTTGAGCTCCACCTTTAGTTCCTTATGGTCTGAGAAGATACGAGGTAAAATTTCAATTCTTTTGATTCTGTTTATATTCATTTTGTGTCCCAGGATATGATCAATTTTTGAGAATGTTCCATGGGGTGATGAGAAGAATGTATATTCTTTATCTTTGGGATGGAGTGTTCTATATGTGTCTATCAAGCACAGTTGTTCTAGGGTCCATTTAAATCTCTTATATCTTTGTTTAATTTCTATTTACAGGATCTGTCCAGCTCTGTAAGAGGAGTGTTAAAGTCACCTGTTAGTATGGTATTATTGGATATCATATTGTTCAGACTGAATAAGGTCTGTTTCAAGAATCTGGGAGCATTTAAATTGGGTGCATAAATATTTAGAATTGAAACATCTTCTTGTTGTATTTTTCACTTGACCAATATAAAGTGACCATCTTTGCCTTTTTTGACTTTAGTTGCTTTAAATCCACATGTATCTGAAAATAAGATTGCAACTCCTCTTTTGTTCGGAATTCCATTTGCCTGAAAAATTGTCTTCCAACCCTTGGCTTGGAGTTTTAATTTGTCATTTGAAGCCAGGTGGGTTTCTTGCAGACAGCAAATGGATGGCTTGTGTTTTTTAATCCAATGAGCCAATCTATGTCTCTTCAGTGGGGGAATTCAAGCCATTAAGAGTTATTGAGATAACTGATAAGTGTGGTAGTGTTCTGTTCATCTTATTTTGTGAGAGTCCATTGCTTAGTTTTATCTTTTGCATCAGTGTAGAAGTTAGGTTCTGTCCTTTAATTTCTGAGTTCTTATTTTGCTGCTGATCCATTGTGATGGTCAGTGTGTAGAGCAGGTTAAAGTATTTCCTGTAGAGCTGGTCTTATTGTGGTGAATTTCCTTAATGTTTTTATATCCATAAGTGATTTCATTTCTCTGTCAATTTTAAAGCTTAGCTTAGCAGGGTATAGAATTCTGGGCTGAAGATTGTTCTGTTTAAGTAGATTAAAGATAGGTGACCATTGTCTTTTGGCTTGGAAAGTTTCATTAGAGAAGTTTGTAGTCACTCTGATGGATTTGCCCCTGTAGGTCAACTGGCGCTTATTCCTGGCAGCTTGCAGAATCTTTTCTTTTGTCTTGACTTTGGACAGGTTCATCACAATGTGTCTTGGAGAAGTTCAGTTAGAGTTGAGGTGACCTGGTGTTTGATATCCCTCTGAAAGCAGTGTGTCAGAATCTTTGATGATATTTGGGATATTTTCATTTATAATATTATCAGGTATGGCTTCCATTCCTCTGGGGCATTCTTCTTCCCCTTCTAGGATTCCTATAACTCGTATGTTGGAATGCTTCATAAAGTCCCGTAATTTTGACAGTGAACGTTCTGCTTTCTCTCTCTTCTCTTCTGCCTCTTTAACTATCTGAGTTATCTCAAGAACTTTGTCTTCTACTTCCGAAATTCTTTCTTCTGCATCGTCTAACCTGTTGCTGATACTTTCCATTGCATCTTTAAGTTCCCCAATTGACTGCTTCAGTTCTTTCAGCTCTGCTATATCTTTTCTATATTCTTCATATTTATCTCTTATTTGATTCTGTTTTTGGATTTCCTTTTGGTTATTTTCCACTTTATTAGCAGTTTCCTTCATTGTTTCCATCATTTCCTTCATTGTTTTTATAATGTGTATTCTAAATTCCCTTTCTGTCATTCCTAACATTTCTTTATAGGTGGAATCCTCTGCAGTAGCTACCTTGTGGTCCCTTGGAGGGGTTGCTCTGGACTGGTTCTTTATGTTGCCAGGAGTTTTTCTGCTGATTCTTCCTCATGAATGATTTCTTTTATCTGTTTCCTTGCCCTAATTTTCCTTTCACTTCCTCTTGCTGTTTAAGTTCCTGTGATGTGGACTAAGGATTTGATGAGTCCTTTTGGTACAGGACCAGAAGGATGAGAAGGTTGAAGAGCAAGAAGGGATAAAAGAAAGAAAAAGATAGAAAGAAAGAAAATAAAATAAAATAGAGAAAGGAGAGGGGGTGGGTAAAATGGAATATTGACAAAAAGAAGAGAGGCACAGAAAGAGGGAGACAGAGCAATGTAGGTGTACAGTAGGGTACTTTGACACAACCTTAAAAAAAAACAAAAAAAACCTCAACCTCTGGGGGTACCCGGTTGTGTGGTTCTCTTGAGGTCAGCAGCTCTTTGGTAACCTGATCAGACTCTCACCTCTACCAAGTAGAGAAGAAAGAGAAAAATGCTATAAATCAAACCAAAACAAGCAAACAGAAAACTTTACGGGATAAAATTGGGTGAAAAAACAAGTAATAGGGGTAGAAACACTAGCAAAAATGAAATTCAAATTATTAAAAAAAGACAGCAATGGGAAAATGTATTTAAACTAGAAAAATGGAGAAAGAAAAGAAAAAAAAAAGAAAAGAATAAATCTGTACAGAAAAGGTTGAAATTAAAAAACAAAACAACAATAACAAAATAAACAAAAAACAACCAACCAAAAACAAAGCAGTATATATATCTTGTTGAATATTATCTGGGCAACAGGTCATTCTGTGGAATGAGATGTTAATCACAATGCTGATATGACTGGCGGCATCCACTGATTTCTCAAACCCTGCAGGGTGGAGACCCTAAATCTCTCTTCAGTCCTCTTAAAAGGCACTTTAAACTTCTAAACTTAGCTAAGCAGAAGCTTTCCCAGGAAAGTGCTTGTCGCCAGGATCACTGCTGAAGTGGCTATCCATTTACCCAGTGTGCCAAAACTGGTCTCACTCTGCCCCTGAGGTTTAAGGTTGTAAGGCAGCTCAGTCCCCGCTTTTAGGCCGCTCAGTCATTAGGTTACTAGCTCCAGCCTGATCCCTACTCGATGACCCTGAGGGCAGAGCTTGCTGGGGCAGTTCTCTCACAATGGCTCCCTGAGGTCCATAGCCAAACACTACTAGCTCTGTCCAGCTCAGAGGCTCCATCTGGGGCCCTACACAATGCCCAAAGTTTTCCGCACTCCTGCTCAAGCTCTCCCCAAGGCAGTTCAACTGAGTGCCAAGTCCCAAAACACCAAAAGAGGTCACAGGTAAGGCCTTTCCTATTTGCAGTCTCACTGCTGCTGTACTTATAGCTGCCAGTGGGATTAGATCAATTGAACACATGCAACCACTTGCCAGTTTTTCACTGTTTTTGTTCTCCTGTTGGGTTCCAGAAGTCTCTCGTTGACTCCCTGTATCCTCAAAGGGATGATCTCTGAGAGATCCTGCCAGAGATGCCTAAAGTCTTATCTCCCCAGACTCACGGTGCCCAGTTGCAGGGAAGCTGTTAATCTGCTGTCATCTTTGATGCCACACTCTTATGTGACCATTCTAATAGTGATGAATTTCCTCAGTTGTGTTTGTCTGGGAAAGAGTTTATTTATTCCTTATTTCTGAAGGCATAGCTTTGCTGGGTTTAGTATTCTTAGGTGACAAATTTTTCTTTCAGTACTTTGAATTAGCATCTCATTCTTTTCTGTCCTGTAAGGTTTCTGAAGAGAAACCTGTTGTTAGTGTAACAGAGATTTGCTTATATGTGACTTGATGCTTTTCACTTGCTGCTTTTGGAATTCTTTCTTTGTCTTTAAATTTTTACAGTTTGACTATAATGTGTCACAAGTAAAATCCTTTTAAGTAGAATCTATTTGAAAGCCTCTGAGTTTTTGGATCTGGATGTTCATAATTCTCCCCAGACTTGGGATGTCTTTTTTTTTGAACATTTTCATCTCCTTTTATTGATGGAAATAGAAATTTGTGCCACAGAGGTAGTGGTACCTCAGAGCATGACAAGGAAGTCAATGGGGCTGACATGATAAGCCACAATGCTGGCCAGAGATCCTACCACAGAGGGAGGACCAAAACCACAAAGATAGGGGATGTCTTCAATTACTCTTTTATTAACTAGTTTTTTCTGTGCTTTTTTTCTCTTCTGCTTTCATTCTGGAAATACCATTATGCAAAATTTTTCTCAGTTAATGGTATCCTAAAAGTCTTATAAGCTTTCTTTACACTTTTTCTTTTAACTTAATCCTTAATATGATAGTAGTTGTATTCACTCTTTTTCATTATATAAATATTTTTATTTATTTATTTATTTATTTTTTATTTTTTTTCTCTGAGTAGGTAATTCCAAATGACTAACTTTAAGTCCAGAGATTATTTTCTCTTCTTGATCAAGTTTGCTGTTGAAACTTTCTATTGTATTTTCTTATTTCATTCATTCAGCTCTTTACAGAATTTGTTTGGTTCTTTTTTATGATTTCTATTTGTTGAATATTTAATTCATATCATGAATGTTTTTCCTAAATTCATTGAATTATCTGTCTGTATTTTCTTGCATCTTAGTGAGTTTCCTTAAGATTATTATTATAAATTTTTTCCCACTAATTTGTTAATTTCCTTTTTATTGGGGTCTTTTACTAGATAGTTGTATTCTATAGGTGGTGTCATATTTCTTTATTTGTTCATGCTTCTTGTGTTCATACTTTGATGTTTGTGCATCTGGTGGAACAGTTACCTCTTCCAAATTTTCAAGAGTGGTTTTCATAGAGAAAGACTTTTACCGGCAGTTGGATTTTAGTGTGCTGTGTAGGTAGGATATGGTGACTCTCTTTCCAGTTAGGTACAGTAGTGTACTCTGTGCAGCTTATTCTGGTGCATTCAACATCAGCAATGACTGTGGGTGCCTCAGTGGCTTAGGATTTGGAAGGCAGTGGTAGCAGAGGCATAGGCTGTTAATGTCCTTGATGTCAAAGGCTTTTGGGGTTCTTCTATCCTCATTTTCCTCACAATGGGAAGACTCAGTCGAGGTGATCCTTCTTTGTGTCAGGCCTGACACAATCTATAAACAGCTACAGAGGCACTGCATTCCAGATACAGGTGCTGAGAGCAGCTGTGGGGCCGTGGTACTAGGCTTAGAGTTTCCCCACCTCAGTGTAGCAAGTGGGCCTTGTGGTGCAGGTTAGCTCTGTCTGGAAAGGTTGGTTATAGGTTTCTCATAGAGCCGGTATCTGTCGCTGTGAGGCATTCCTTAGTAATTTAGGCCTGGATACTACTCAGCTCACTCCTGGAAAGCACAGAAGCTTAGCTTGGCCAGGGCACCAACTCCCCAGTGATGTGCCTCTTCATTTGTGGTCTTGGAGGCATGACTGCCCAGGGCAGACAAGGCAACATTTTCTGGGATACAGGGTACTGCTTCAACCCAGGCACCAGGGAGGTGTAACTACTCGGAGCAGCCAAGGCACTGTTTGCTGAGGAGACAGGATGACTCTTCAGGTCTGGGGGAGGGACCGGGGCAGGGAAAAGAGTAGGTGGAGTGGCTCCACCTCCACTTGGCCCCATGGGGAAGGGTGTAGCAACAGCCTACAGAACTTGCCAACTACCAGGAGAAGGAACAGCAGAAAATGGCCCACTGGGTATTTAGAAAATGGAAATGGGAGATTTGATCTGGTTTCAGAGTCAAGTAGCAATTGAGTTAGGCCCCAGGGAACTGGAGTCAGAGCTGTCATTAGTGGGAGGATAAAGCTCAGCTAGATTTTGGCTCCACGTCAAAGAAAAAGAAGAAAAACCTGGTGATAGGAGCTCTGTCTCCTGATCTGGGGACTAAATTGGGCTGCTAATGGAAATCACTCTGTTCTAACATAATTCATTTCACCCCTGTAAAATGGGAGTATTTCTACTATTTTTCCATCCAACCACCTCAGAAAGAATTAATAATTACATAGTAATAGTTATGTTAACTGATGCTTACAAAGTGGCAGCATTCACTTCCTGCCTTATATCCATGATCTTCTTTATTCCTTATAATAACCCTATGACGCAGGTATTGTTATTATTATATCCATTTTACAGATGAGGAAAGTGAGGCTGAACGACCTTCAGTTGCTTGCTGAAAGTTGCGCATTTTGTAATAAATCTAAGTCTAGCTACCTTAGAGCTCATGTTCTAGGATGCATTTTGGCTCCCTATGTGAATTTAGGTTAGCAGTTCTCCCTTCTTGCACAGAATAATGTCTGGTCAAATTAGAGTCAACATTCTTCACTCAGACCCATCTATAGACAGGTAATAGGGGTGGTTCTAAAGGCTCCAAAGATCAGTTTCATTCCTGATCATTTTTAGGAAAATTATTCAGTCTGGGACCTAAAGTATGTGTGGATTGGAGTGAAAATTAACATCAAGAGAATCTTTTGGACATTTTTTAATAAAAAAATTGGGGATGGGGCAGCACCTGTGACTCAAGGAGTAGGGTGCCAGCCCCATATAATGGAGGTGGTGGGTTCAGACCCAGCCCCAGCCAAAAACTGCAAAAAAAAAAAAAAAAAAATGGGATGAATAAAGTTACAGAAAAATCTCTTTTCAAGGGGGAAGAAATGAAGTTGCTTGGATGTAGGGAAACTGAGTCCCCATAATTGGCATAATGTCAATGCCCTATGCTGGTAAGAGAAGCTCTCCCTAACCCTGTGGCTATTGACTCTGGCAGCCCAGAGTCTCTTGGGCATGTTCACCAAATTACAAAAATTAAGAACAACTTCTCATTGCCAAGTCCAAGGAATCTCGACTCCAATCTGAACCCCAAAGCTTAATAATCCTTATTAACCTTCTTTAGCTTTTGAAGATGGATTAAGAATTCAAGGGCTTGGCATTAGTGTTTAAAGCACTTTAGGGGATGACTTATTCCCCTGTCAGGCAGTGATGGCCCCCAGCCTCAGCCAGACTGCAAACCTACAGGGAGCCCATGTTTCCTCATCTGCGCATGACATATTGCAGAACCACAAAATCATGTTTACTCCTGTGTGAGTTGCAACCTTAACAGACCTTTGCTTCTCAACTCTTCATTTACATCATTTTTTAAAACTTAAATTCAAATCTTAAAAGCTAAAAGATGGAGAGACCTGTGGTGAATTCCAGTTCTGTCCTTGTCACCTACTGTAACCAAATGACCTAACCTCTTTGGAACGTTGTTTCCTTAATGCACTTCAACAAGAGAAGCAAAAGTGGGATATTTTTATGAGTAAAAAAATGTTCAGAGAAAACCACACTGAGAATCCCTTTAGTTGCTTTGAGGTAAATAAGATTAGGCTCCTAATAGCAGATTCTCGCATAGTTCTTCAGCCAATGTAGCAAAACTGAAAAAATAGCTCGATGATGTAATGTGGGGCTAAAGTCATTTTTTTTAAGGCAGCTGCCAAAAAACTGCTTGAGCACACACACATTTATAAGGGCAGTACTGACCCTAAGCCTTATCGATGGAACAAAATGATTCATTTTCATGCAGCTTAACATTTATAGTAGTCTTCATTGTTGGGATATTGGCTTGGCAAATAGCTAAACATAAGAACAAAGGTATCTTTTATAGTATTAGAATTCCCAAAGGATAGAGTGAAGGTTAAAAATTTGGTGTCTGAAGGGGTCTGAAATACTCTAGCAAAAATACTGCATTACTCAAAGTCTTTGCACTAAGGCCAGGAAAACTTCTTTCTGCATGACCTGTTTAATGCCACATTTCAGAAGAGACTTTTGGAAAGGACACTTTATTCTCATTTGGAGTTTAGTTGGTTAGGTCCTTAGAGATTAGAGAAGCTTACCTCAGGGCACAAGTTCTCTGTCTTCTGTTTTCTTCTCCAGTTGAGTATTAATATATCCAAAGAACATGTGCCAAGAGGACTTTGTAGAAACCACATGTCAGATTTTAAAGATGTAGCAAGATGATATTTTAAAATATACATATTGTGATCCCTTATTTCTACTTCTTTTCAAGTAAGGATCATCCATTGCCTAAAAAAGACTGGGCAAAAACAGCAGAAACAGCAGCAACTTGTATTTATTGAGCTTTCCTAAATACTTGGTATTGTTCTGACCATTTTATACTTGTCTGATCTTCCCAGCAACCTTATGAGATCAACACTATTATGGTCTTTAGTTTACTGATGAGGAAACTGAGGCACAGAAAGTTTAAATAACATATCCAATATCAAAGAGCTAGGAAAAGTAGAGCCCTAAGATTCAGCATTTATTCAGTTTTTGCCTTCCAAACTAGGCTAATTTCAGAGAATATAGTTATGAAAAGAAAAGCTATTGATTTGCAAGTTCTTGGTTTTCTTTTTAACCATTTGTTGAATTATAACATGAACCCAAACCAAAAAGTACACAAATCAGTCTTACAAACCAAGGAAGTTTCACAAAGTGAATAGTCTTATGTAACCAATACCCAGATCAAAAAACAAAATTGCGTCTTCCTCAAATTCCTTTCCAATTGCTACCTCTCCTACAAAGTGTGCTGAAACAATAAATTTATTTTTCATCTTTTTTATCCTTTTATAACCAGAATCATATACTATACATTAGGTAAATTTTTGTGTCTGGATTCTATTAACTTAAAAATATGGAAAAGGATGAGACTGGGCATAGTGGCTTAGGCCAATTCTAGCACTCTGAGAGGCCAAGGTGGGAAGATTACTTACCAGACCAGCCTGAATAAGAGCAAGATCCCATTTCTACTAAAAATATAAAGACTAGCTAAGTATTGTGGATGGCACCTGTAGTCCCAGCCACTTAGAAAGCTGATGCAGGAGGATCACTTGAACCCAGGAGTTTGAGGTCGCTGTGAGTAAAGCTGATGCCTGGGCACTCTAGCCTGGGCAACACAATGAGACTATCTAAAATAAATAAATAAATAAATAAATAAATAAATAAAAAATTGAGAAAGATGAATCTCTAAGTGAAAAGATTGTATTTGAGAATAATATACATTATAATATAGCATTGTAATACAGGACATATATACAGAGCAGGGTGGCCTCCACAAAACAAAGAAAAGGATTAGGGTTTTGGCAGGGGGTGGGAAGCGGAGGTTTATGCAAGGTGTTTTGAAAGGACGTTCTTTTGGCATTGGCAGTCCTGTGTGAGTTGGACAGTTCTGACTGGTGAGTGTCAGTAATTGCTATGTAGGACTTGTCATTTTGGAGTTGTAGTAAGGCCCTTGCACTTTTGGTTTGGTCTTGTGAAATAATTTGTCAAACAAGTGACTTAGTATAAGTGGCTAGGTCTCTTGTGTTGCTAGCTGTCCTGTGTCAATCACATTGTACGCTGCAACGTAGAATATTTTCTTGTGTTAGTTCCTGTTACCAGGCAAATGATTTGTGAAATCTCTCCCTCCCTGGCTCCATTTTGCCAGAGGCTGACACAAGTGACTACATTGTGAATCTGACAACTTTCACTCAAATTTGTTAGTGAGATCTGTTCCTATTGTGTTTCTCTTTCAATGATGTATCGTATTCTATATGCATATGCCAAAACATATTTATCTACATGGCTGAGTATGATGGCTTGTGCATGTAATCCCCGCACTTTGGGAAGTCAAAGTAGGAAGATCACTTGAGGCCCAGAGTTCACGACCAGCCTGGACATTATAGCGAGATACTTTCCCTCCATCTCCATGGGAAAAAAAAAAGTATCCATTTTACTACTAATTGACATTTGGGTTGTTTCTGGTTTGAGGCTATAGTGAATAGTATTACTGTGACTATTCTTTTACATATCTCTTGATAAAAATAAATATACACTACTTTTGGATTTACACCAAAGAATGGAAATGATAGATTATGTATTATACCCTATGTTCACTTTATAGATACTACCCAACAGTTTTCCAAAGTAGTTAAATCATTTTATACATCTACACATAGTATATGAATATTCCAGTTGATCCACAAGCACACCAAAATTTTCTATTGCCTATCTTTTCTTTTTTAGCTATTATGGAAGGTGGGACTTCCTATATGACTGGTCGAAAACAGTACAATGAAAATATGGAGCTTGTTGTTTGAAATTGTTAAGAATTTTAAGATAGTAACAGCAAAGCGTTAAGCTAAGTACAAGGTCCTATGAAGTGTGAACCTGAGTGATGGCACAGGGTCCATGCTCATGAAGCCATCCTGGGTGGTGGTTATGTAGTAATAGCATGGTGTAATTTTAATTCCATTGCCTTGATGATAAATGAAATTGAACATATTTTAATATGTGTATTAGCCGTTTTGATATCTTCCTTTAAGAATCATCTATTCAGCCTGGTGCCCATAGTTCAGTGGTTAGGGTACCAGCCACATACACCAGAGCTGATAGATTCAAACCCAGTGTGGGCCTGCAAAACAATAATTACAACAACAACAACAAAAATAGCTGGGCATTGTAGTGGGTGCCAGTAGTCCCAGCTACTTGGGAGGCTGAGGCAAGAGAATTGCATAATCCCAAGAGGTTGAGGTTGCTGTGAGCTATGATGCCACAGCACTCTACCCAGGGTGACATCTTGAGACTCTGTCTCAAAAAAAAAAAGGAATCATCTATTCATTATTTGACTTCTTTCTATTTGATTGTCAGCCTTTAAAAAATTAATTTGTAGAAGTCTATCACTTTTCTGGATATGAAGCCTTTGTTGGATATATAAACATCTATTCTTAGACATGTGTGTATCAAATCCCTTCTCCATGCTGTCTTTTGCCTTTATGTGTATACTCTCTCCATAGTGTCTTTAAAGGTATTTTAACTTATAAATTATTTCATTTATGATTATCTGTTTTTGTATCATATTTAAGAAATTTTTGCTTGGGCCAAAGTCATAAGATGTTATCAACTGATTTTTTTTTAAAAAGCTTTATTGTTTTACCTTTTTTACATTTAGATATAAAGATTCTTTGAAATTTATTTGAAAAGTAAAAATATGGTATGTATTTATGACATATAATATGGTGTCTATAAATATATATATGCATTATATATATAGACATTGTAGAATGGCTAAATAAAGCTATTTAACACATACATTTCCTCTCTTATCATAGATTATGGGGAGAAGGCAATTTTTTAAACACTATACTGAAGTATGGTTTCTACTAAATGCATGTCATTTTCACACCATGGTAAAGTTGAGCCATTTTAAGTTGGGACCTCTGTCCAGGCTCTCATTCCTTAGGTTGTCTCTACTCGGTTGATTATTTCCTTCACTGTGAATAAGCTTTTTAGTTTGATGTAATTCTGTTTGCCTGTTTGTGCTTTTGTTGCTTCTACTTTTGGGGTCATATCAAAAAAATATTGGCCTAAACCAAAGTTTTGAAGTTTTCCCCTCTTTTCTCCTAGTAGTTTTACAGTTTTGTTTCTTACAGTTAAGTCTTTAATCCATTTTGGGTTGATTTTTGCATGTGATGTGATTTGAGGTTCTAGTTTTGTTCTTCTGCATGTGGATATTCCATTTCCCAGCACTATTTATTGAGGAGACTGTCCTTCTCCTTTGTGTGTTCTTGGCATCTTTATGAAATATCAATTGACCATAAACGCATGAGTTTACTTCTGGATTATCTATTCTCTTCCACTGGTCTTTTTTTTTACCAGTACCATTTTATATTTTGATTACTGTAGCTTTGTAGTATATTTTGTAGTATATTTTGAAATCAGGTAGTGTGATACCTCTGACTTTGTTCTTTTCATTCAAGATAGCTTTGGTTATCTGCCGTCTTTTGTGGTTTCGTATACATTTTAGGATTGTTTTTTCTATTTCTGCGAAAAAATGTCATGGGATTTTTGTAGAGATTCCACTGAATCTATAGATTGCTTTGGGTAATATAGAGATTTTTTTTTTTAATAATATTCATTCTTTCAGTCCACAAACATGGGATATATTTCCATTTATTTGGATATTTTTTGATTTCTTTAATCATGTTTAATATTAATAGTTTTTAGTGTATGGATCTTTCATTTCCTTGGTTAAATTTATTCCCAAGTTATTTTTTGTTAGCTATTATAAATATAATTGTTTCCTTGATTTCCTTTTCAGATAGTTCATTGTTGGCATATAAGAATGATTCTGATCTTTGTATGTTTATTTTGTACCCTGTAAGTTACCTATGTTTATAGTTTCATTTTTTGGTGGAGTCTTCAGAGTTTTCTATATGTAAGATTATGTCATCTGAAAAAAAGACAATTTAACTTGCTTTCTGATTTGGATGACTTTTGTTTCTTTCTCTTGCCTAATTATGTCAAATAGAAATGGTGAGAGTGAGCATTCTTATCATTCTTGTTTTTTTCCTAATCTTAGAGGAAAAGTTTTGCACTTTTCACCATTAAGTATGATATTAGTTACAGTCTTTTTTTTTTTTTATTGTTTGGGATTCATTGAGGGTGCAAAGAACTAGGTTACACTGATTGCACTTGTTAAGTAAAGTTCCTCTTATAATTGCATCCTATCCCCAAGAGGTGTGCCATACACTGAGACCCCCATTCCTTTCCCTCCTCCATTCAACCCTGATCCCTCATTCTCCTGCCCCACCCTTTGTATTAGCTCATCTACTGCCTTCATATTAGAATTGAGTACCTTGGATTCTTGCTTCTTCATTCTTGTGATGCTTTACTAAGAAGAATGTGTTCCACCTCCATCCAGGTTAATACAAAACATGTAAAGTCTCCATCTTTTTTTAATGGCTGAATAGTGTTCCATGGTATACCACAGCTTGTTAATCCATACCTGGGTTGGTGAGCATTTAGGTTGTTTCCACATTTTTGCAATTATAAATTGAGCTGTGATAAACAGTCTAGTGCAAATGTCCTTATGATAAAAGGATTTTTTTTTCTTCTGGGTAGATGCCTCGTAATGGGATTACAGGATCAAATGGGAGGTCTAATTTGAGTTAAGAATTCTCCATACTTTCTTCCAAAAAAAATTGCATTATTTTTCCATCCCACTAGCAGTGTAAAAATGTTCCCTTTTTTCCACATCCATGCCAGCATCTGCAGCTTTGAGATTTTGTGATGTGGGCCATTCTCACTGAGGTTACATGATATCTCAGGGTGGTTTTGATTTGCATTTCTCTAATGATCAGGGATGATGAGAATTTTTTCAAATGTTTGTTAGCTCCACTGTCTTCGTCAGAGAGGGTTCTGTTCATATCTCTTGCCCAGAGGTAGATGGGATTGTTCACCCTTTTTCTGTTGATTTATTTGAGTTCTCTATAGATTCTAGTTATCAACTCTTTGTCAGATTGATGCCCTGCAAATATCTCTTCCCATTCTGAAGGTTGTCTTTTTGCTTTACTTGTTCTGTCCTTAGCTGTGCAGATGCTTTTCAGCTTAAGTAAGTCCCACTTATTAATTTTTGTTGTTGTTGCAATGGCCACTAAAGTCTTTGTCATAAAATCCTCATCAATAGTTTTCCCAGGTCAGTGAAAACAGTTGGAGACTATAGAAGGAGGAGAGACAGTGGCCATGGCTGAACTATTTAAAGAAGGAAGCAAGTGTCCTGCCTGCTTATCTTATCTTGAAAACCCAGTGTACCTAAATTGTGGCTACATCTGCTGCTTCTGATGCATCGGCTCACTCCAGAAGGAACCCCGTGGGGAAGGTGTCTCATGCCCTTTCTGTTCTGTGGTCTCTCAGAAGAATGACATCAGGCTCCATCACCTGCTGAAGAGGATGGTTTCCACAGTCAAGAAATTAGAGCTCCAGTTGAGAGCAATTCTACACCAGAATCCAAGGATGCTGAAGTTCTGTGGTCCGCAGTGGACGTATCACACAGAATTGCAGAGAATGCCCTGAGAGATCTGAACACTCAATCTGTGTCCTGGATTCCCCTCAATTCATCTCTAGATGCCATTACTGGGAGGTGGACATGGGGACAAGCAAAGAATGGGACTTGGGTGTTTGTGAAGAATTTGTTGATCGACAAGAGTCAATTCTACTGTCTTCAGATATTGGCTTGTGGACTGTGGGTTTGAGAAATGAAGAGCTTCTTTCAGCCAGCACTATGCCTTTAACCCCCCCCTCTCAGGGAGACTGCCATTACGCCGAGTAGGCATTTTCCTGGATATGGACGTTGGAATCATTTCCTTTTATAACATCAGCAATGGAGCCCTTGTTTTTACATTCAGTGAAGTGTCCACTGAAGAACCCTTGTGT
>CAUYPK010029468.1:0-40379 GCA_963574355.1 Loris lydekkerianus
AAAAACTGCAAAAAAAAAAAAAAAAAAAAAAAAAAAAAATATATATATATATATATATACACATATCTAAAAAAAAATATTAGCCATAAATAAATATATATATATATATATAAATATATATATATATAAATACATAAATAAAATCTGGGCTGAGCACAGTGGCTCATGCTTGTAATATATATATAACATAGGAGTTAAATTAATTTTACCTGTTTCTGTCTACTTTTTAAAACATATGAGAGACCATGATTTACATACATATATGGTGTTATTAGTCAGCTTAGGCTACCCTAACACCACAAATACCATGGACTGGGTGATTTAAACAACCAAAGCTTATTTTCTCCCAGTTCTGGAGGCTGGAAAAGTCCAAGGTCAAGGTTATAGTCAATTCCCTTTCTGATGAGGGCTCTCTTCCTGAGGTACAGACTACAGCCTTACTGCTGTCTTCACATGGCCTTTCCTTAGCAAGTGCAATTGGTGTCTCTTCTTGTAAAGATACTAATCCTATCAGATTAGGACCCTACCCTTGTGACTTCATTAAGCCTTAATTCAGTTATTACTTCCTCAGAATTCCTATTGCTAAATATAGATGCAGTGGGGGTTACAGCTCCAACATATGGATTCTGGAGGTCATAAACATTCAGTTCATAACGTATGCTTACATTATGTTTCCGTTAGCAGAGGTGCTATAGAACAGGGGTCAGCATACTCTTTAGCCCATTTTTGTACAGACATAAGCTAAAAATGGTTTTTTAAAAAAATCAAAATAATATGTCAAAACATATGAAAATAAGATTCAGATGTCAGTGTCCAACAAAGCTTTACTGAAACACACACTCATTTGTTTACACATATATGGCTACTTTTGCACTGTAAGAGCAGAACACAGTAACTGCAAAAGAGACCAGGACGCCTACATTAAGATATTTAATGATATGGCCCTTTACAGAGAATATCTGCCAACTCTTGCTACAGAGGATTATAAAGAATGAGCTACAGAGGATTAAGTGGTATGACTGAGCCACCCTCCAAAATATATAATCAATGCTTAAAAAACAACATTGAATATTTATTACTTTTACCCTTCCAAATAGGACCTGAGGGGGCCTATTTTTGTGTCATTTTTTTTTTTTTTTTTTTGGCCAGGGCTGGGTTTGAACCCACCACCTCTGGTATATGGGGCCGGTGCCCTATTCCTTGAGCCACAGGCGTTGCCTTGTGTCAGCAATATTAGGTTCAAACCTCTGAGCAGATCCTGAGCTGGTTTACCCCTTCAAAAGGTTATAAGGTCTTTCCAGAAGATATGGCATAATGGTTGCCAAGGACAGATCAGCCCCTCCGTCCCCTTAACCTTGGCTTCATGTCAAAGCCCCATCCCTGTCTTCTCCAACAGTACACCCTCCAGTGAGTGTGCACACTTTTGATCCTGTTCCTGGTTCCATTATCCTCCTTTCTTGGCTGTGCCTTCCTGGGGACCCTGCAGAATCTTCTGAGGAAGCATGAAGACATTTCCCTAGTCAGAGCTGAACTGGATTCTCTGGTGCTGTGGGGCAGCAAAGGAAAGTAAAATGAAGTGCTGACAGCTGTCCTCAGCTTCTTTGAGTCCTTCACAGCTTTCTTCCCAGTGGTCCAGGGCTGCCATATGCAACCTGGGTAATGCATCTTATAGGTGCTAAAGAGAATTAGAGTGAGTGAATAAAAAGATAATAAATATAAAAGCTGCCACAACTTTCATGAAAATTATTCACCAGGTTGTATTAATACTCTGCCTTTTACCATTTGAAGTAGTTTCTTTCCTATTATATTTCCTAAAATTAGGGTAGATTGTCAACAAAAAGGGCTACGAGACCAATGGTCCAAATAATAAAGTTCACAGATTATTTGCTATCTTGTCATATAGGAAAAATAATTATAACAAAGGTCATATATAAATGTTTTATCTTGAAGTAGCAACAGACCTACTATTTATATATCTTTAATTATGTTGCATATGCTTTCATGCCTATTGTGTTTCTTCTTTGGTGAATTTCCCCTTCATATCTTTTACCTGTTTTTTGGGGGGGAGGAGTAAAACAAAAAACACTCTATAACTTAACATGATAATGAAACCAAGTCCAATGTCCTATTCTTCCTGAAAAAGCAGCCTGTAAACTGCCAATAATTTGGCTCTGCTCTCCCTTTCCCTCCTTTTCTCTCCTTGCAGTATAACAGAAAAGGACATTGGACTTGAAGTCCTAAGACACAGGTCACTGCTGAATCCCTGGGACTTGTTTATTTACCTATAAAGTGAAGGAACTAGACTAATTGGTCAGCAATGCCCCAGATATCTAATATTCTTTCCGTCTATTAGTTTCTCTGTTCTTTACCCATTTACGGCTCCCATTCAACCTGTGATGGCAAAATGGCAGCTCTGGGTTAATTATGGGATTTGTGGGGGGTTGATAGTCATAAATCAGTGGTGAAGCAAAAAATCAAAAGCAAGAAGTATAGAGAAAAGAAACAGTACTCCGTGTCCTTAAAGGATTCATTTTCTACATACCATCCCAGGGTCAGACTGGTTCTGTTGAGGATCTTTTTTTTTTTTTTTTTAATTAAGAGTAAGAGTCTCACTTTGTTGCCCGAGGTAGAGTGCCGTGGTGTCACAGCTCACAGCAACCTCCAGCTCTTGGGCTTAGGCGATTCTCTTGCCTCAGTCTCCCAAGTAGCTGGGACTACAGGCACCCACCACAACACCCAGCTATTTTTTTGTTGCAGTTTGGCGGGGGCCGGGTTTGAACCCGCGGTGACCCTCGGTATATGGGGCCAGTGCCCTACTCACTGAGCCACAGGCACCGCCCACTGTTGAGGATCTTAATGGCATTACTGCAAACAAATAGCTTCAAAGCAAATAACCAAATATTAACTAAAGTAGACACAGTTCAAAAATTTGGTTTATTTGGTGCTGCAAAGGAATAAGCCAGTCACATTGGCTTTGATCCTCCCACTTCTTTTACCAATCCTCTTCAATATTCCAACTTCCATGTAAAAGTGCTAGGCCAACTTTCTCTTTCTCCTAAAGGACAAAATTAAATAATCAGTATGTATACTGCTACAGCAATTTTTGTTTAAAATGCTTTATCTTGTTTTTTTTTCCTTTTTAGGGAGGTCTGGGTCTTGTTCTATTGAGCAGGTACAGTAGCCCCAACCATAGCTCACTGCAGCCTCAAATTCCTGGGCTCAAGCAATTCTCCTGCCTCAGCCTCCTAAGTAGCTGGCATGGCAGGAACACCACACCCAGATAGTTTTTTCTTATTTTTTGTAGAGACAAGGTCTCACTATGTAGCCTGGGCTGGTCTTAAACTACTGGGCTCAAGTGATCCTCCCACTTCAGCCTCCAAAAATGCTACGATTACAGGCATGAACCACCATGCACAGCTACTTTTGTCTTCAAAGCAGCCACAGCTTTTATTTTTCTAGTATCCCTCAGCCTACTATCTGTCATTTTTTATTTATTTATTTATTTTTGCAGTTTTTGGCCAGGGCCGGGCTTGAACCCGCCACCCCCAGTATATGGGGCCGGTGCCCTACTCCTTGAGCTATAGGCACCACCTCCCCCCCCCTTTTTTTAAACAGGTCTCATTCAGTTGCCCTAGGGTTCAGTGCCATGGCATCATAATTCACAGCAACCTCAAACTCTTGGGCTCAAGTTATCCTTTGGCCTCCGTCTCCCAGGGAGCTAGGATTACAGGCAAGAGCCACCATGCCTGGCCTAATCTGCCATTTTCTTGAAGAGAAATTCAAATTTCTCTTGAAAAGATCTGGCTGCCAGGAACAAATTAACAAACAGGCATATGTATATCATGGAATACTATTCAGGTATTAAAAAAGATGGAGACTTTACATCTTTTGTATTTAACCTGGATGGAGTTGAAACACAGTCTTCTTAATAAAGTATCACAAGAATGGAAAAGCAAATATCCAGGGTACTCAACATTAATATGAAGCCAGGAGATTATCTAACACACACCCACATAAGAGAAAAACTCAATTCAATTCAAACTGGGAGAAGGATTAAGGGGGGGGGGAGAGGAGAAGGGAGGTGGATTGGTGTGCTCCCACTTAAGGGGCACAATGCAGGGGTGTATGGCATACCTCTCGGGTGCGGGACACGTCTATAAGCGGAACTTTACCTAACAAATACAAACACTGTAACCTAATTGTTTATACCCTCAGATTAATCTGAAATTAAAAAAAAAAAAAAAAAAAAAAGATCTAGCTGCCCAAAAAAATAAGTACAAACATGTTTACAAATAGTGGAAGAGAGAAATCCACTTGAAATTCTACCATCCTAGTAGAACTGATTTTTCATTCTTGCATATTCCCTATGTCTCCTCACATGCACACACATTTCAGAGTTACAGTCGTGCAGTACGCCCTGCTCTTACAGCATCGAGCCTTTCCATGTGGCTGCACAACAATCGCTATCATTTACAGTTGCAACACAGTCTGCAAAATAGATCACCAGCATTTATTTAAGCATTTCGGTATTTGGGAACATTTACATTAACTCCAAAGTTTTACTTTTTCACAGTAATAGTAAAAGCAAACCTCTTCGTGCATTTAGCTTTTTCTTTCTTACGACTCGTTAGGCAAGGTCCTACGGTCAGGTCACCTAGGTCAGGTGATATGACTGCATTTGATATTTTTTATTTTTATTTATTTATTTTTTTTTGCAGTTTTTTTTTTTTTTTTTTTGGCCAGGACTGGGTTTGAACCCAGCACCTCTGGCATATGGGACCAGCACCCTACCCCTTTGAGCCATAGGTTCTGCCCCATTTGATATTTTTTAAATAGATCTTGCCAAATTCATTTTAATCTAACAGTAAGTGCTATTAAACATCTAAGTGTGATACTAAAAGAATATTGCAAGATATGGGAAATATTCCTTTTCATGGTGTTGAAGGCAAGAAGTCCCCACAAGTAGTATCATAAATACCCCTTCAGTCCCTTGATTCTTGCTGCTTATTTCACACATAATAAGCAAACACTACCACAGCTCTTTTATCTGGTGACAGGAGGGCAAAACTGCAGCTTTCTTCTTAGGTTTCAGTAAAGGGGTTAAAAAGTTTGTTAGCTTCTTGACTATTTGAAGTGTCTTTTTATCAGATTTCTAGGCACAATACTGCAGAGCTTTGTTCAACTGGTACAATAATCCTTTTTTTTTTTCCTTTGGAGACAAAGTCTCACTCTGTTGCCCTGGGTAGAGTGCCGAGCTGTCATAGCTCACAGCAACCTCAAACTCTTGGCCTCAAGCAATCTTCTTGCCTCAGCTTTTTTTTTTTTTTTTTCCCTACTCCTAGTAGAGATGGGATTCTCACTATTATTCAGGCTGGTCTCGAACTCCTGAGCTCAAGCAATCCACCTGCTTCAGCCTCCCAAAGTGCTAGGATTGCAGGCGTGAGCCATGGCATCTAGCCTATGATCCTTCTTTCCATCAAGGTATTCCATGACTCAACCCTCTCTAGTTGCCATGTACCCAAGAAAGAAAGAATAAAGAGCAACTCAGGTAGTGCCTGTGGCTCAGTGAGTAGGGCGCCGGCCCCATATACCAAGGGTGGTCGGTTCAAACCTGGCCCCAGCCAAACTGCAACAAAAAATAGTTGGGCATTGTGGCAGGCGCCTGTGGTCCCAGCTACTCAGGAGGCTGAGGCAAGAGAATCACCTAAGTCCAGGAGTTGGAGGTTGCTGTGAGCTGTGACGCCACAGCACTCTACTGATGGTGACAAAGTGAGACTCTGTCTCAAAAAAAAAAAAATAAAATAAATAATAATAATAATAATAATAATAATAAAGTTGAAGCCCCTTGTGTGGCCCCTTCTTCCATTTCCCTCCCTTCCTTCAGTAAAATAACTGCTTCCTATATGGGCTAAATATAATTTCTATGCATGTTTTTACATTTTTATAACATGTTTCAATAAAATATATTTATCTTATTTCCCTTTAAATAATTTAATTACATTTATGTAGATGTACATTTTCCCCATAATAGCATCTCTAAAATGCAGTGCATCCTACAATCCATAATAAGGCATTACATTAATTTTTTTTAATTTTGGTTTTTTAATTTCCTTGCTTATTTTTTATTTTTATTTCTTTGCTTTTTTTTTGGTGGTTGTTGTTGTTATTGTTGTTGAGACAGAGTCCCACCCTATGCCCTGAGCAGAGTGCAATGGTGTCATAGCTCACTGCAACTCAGACTCGGGCTATGGGTATCCCGCTGCCTCAGCCTCCAGAAGCCACTGGGATTACAAGTACTCACCGTGGCTCCCAGCTTAGGTTTTTCATTTTTTTAGGAGTCGGGTCTAACTCTTGCTCAGGCAAGTCTTGAACTCCTGAGCTCAAGCAATTCTCCCTCCTCAGCCTCCCACAGAGCTGGGATTACAGGCCTGAGCCAGTGCTCCTGGCTACGTTACAGTTTAATTGGCAGTTTCCCCCTTTCTTGGTATACGTAAAATAATAGTGGATCTTAGCATCAAAATAGCCTTTCAGGTTCTATGAAATGTGGTAGTATTGTTTTACCTTTTTAAAGGAATATAAATAGTATCATATTCTACAACTTTGTATTTTCACTCAACATTATATATATATATATATATATTTTTTTTTTTTTTAATTAAATCATAGCTGTGTACATTAATGCGATCATGGGGCACCATACACTGGTTTTATAGACCGTGTGCCACATTTTCATCACAATGGTTAACATAGCCTTCCTGGCATTTTCTTATCAACATTATATTTTTGAGGACATTAAAGTAAGGTAGAAATCCTATGCTTGCTAATAGAAATAGTTACCGCTGTTGGGCCAATGTGTACACTTGACTAAAATAAAGAAAAGGTGTAACAAACAAGATGGAAACATTAATAAGAAAAATGGAAAGAGAGAAGAAGAAGGCAGCTTTTCCCCCCGGTTTGATTTGTAAGTAGCTGGGGATAGCAGATGTCTGAATAACTACACTTGATGACTCAGGAATAAAAATGACAACAAGGAGGAACTGTTTCCTGGAAATCTGAGCTGTTGCTGCTTCCCAGTAGCTGCTACTTCTCCAGAGCCCAGCTAGAGACACAAGCTGCTCACGTCAGCCACGCAAGCATGGAGACCCCAGACCTGTCTCAGCTTGGCTGACCCTCTAAGTCATTCAGAGCCCACTGAACACCAGCCTCGTGACAAGGTACACCGTTAGGGCAGTGGGGTAACATGGAAGTAGCATTTACACCATCAAAACTGAACCTCATTCACTGTTTCCTCTGAGGCCGCTCTTCCTTATCCCTCCCCTCCTCATTTACCTTCCTCTTTCTCCCTATAATTTTAGTCAAGAAGTCACTTCAAAGGTCTTGTCTGCCTATTCTGCACACTCATAAGCACGGGTGCCTGCATGCATATGCCATGAGATGAAAAGCCACAGTAACCACATAGATTTTGCAGACAGTACATTTAAAAAATTTCTAGTACTGATTCCTAAAATAAAACCCCAGTTTTAGCTCATTGAGAGTTAAGAATGGCAGTGTCTCATGCCTGTAATCCTAGCATTCTGGGATGCCAAGGCAGGTGCATTGCTGCGCTAAGGAGTTCAATACCAGCCTGAGCAAGAGTGAGCCCCTGTCTTTAAAAAAATAAAAATAAAAAGGCAAGAAAATAGAACTGGATTTCCTGATAACTTCTTTTTTCCTTCCCATTCAACCCAAAATCACCTTGCTGGATTTATTTATTTTATTGTAAATAATAATAATATACTTATTATTATATTTATAAAATATCCTCCAGAGTTTTTTTTGTTGTTGTTGTTTTTAATATACAAACACATATATATTATGACAATTCTTACAGGGTTGCATTATACTACCAATTCTTATATGTGTATTTTTCCCCATTTACTTCCATCTAACCATAAGCCAGTTGAAAACAACAGCAATACTTTATCTAATAGCAACTAACAGAAATTCACTCATATAAATAAAAGCATTAGTGGATTCGTTAATAAGTGTCAGAAAAGAAAAGTAGCATTTCTAAATTTATTCATAAATAAACTATATCTTCACCTTTACTAAAATAATATTTTAAATCCTATTACAATATACGATACATAAAATAGTGTATTTTATTTAATACAGGGTATTGGAATCAAATAGCCTCAAACTACCTCATTGATTTTTTTTTTTCCTCCAAAACATTACTGTAAGTCATAAAAATCTCCTGGGGCATACTGCAACTAAAGTTCCTGTTACCTGCTGATATATTTGAAGTGTTTTGAACATAAATTATTGGAACATTCTTTCAACTCTCAAATTTGATTAACTTACTTTCTGTCAAGTTATACTAATTAACCTACAGCCTTCAAACCTTGGGATTATTGCTGCCAATTCTGTACAGTCATTTGTTTAATGCACAGTCTGCCCTAATACTCTCCAAAGTGAAATTGCAAATAAAAACCGTTTTTGATTTCTACTAATTAAGTAGACTTTGGAATGTGCCATGCCTATAATCTGTATTCATGTGTGAATACAAGTATTGCCTATTCCCTATTAAGCATTCAGAAAGAACTTATTAGAATAAAATAAATTCTCCTTGCAGTGAAGGACATTCATGTAGGGTGAATGCCTACCACGTGCCAAGCACTGTGCTGGGCAGTCAAACGCAATTGCAAACAAGACATACACAGCCCCTGCACTTCACAGATCTTCCAAGGCTGGGGCAGAAGACAAACATTAACAAATAATAACAACTGAATAGCTACAAAGTGAAGGCCACAATCTGTCCCTTGCACAGCATTTGCCAAAGTTGAGCTCAGTACATACTTTATAACAATACCTTAGTTTCAAACTTTGTTGAGTTTATAGATCAAGAGTGATACAAAGAGTAGAAGAGAAATGATGAAGTCATGCCTCAAAATTGTAGGATGGTGATGATGGGTACACAGTATTGTGAATCTACTTAATACCAATGAATTCTACATTTAAAAATGGATAAAAGAGGCCAGATGCAATGTCTCATCCCTGATTATCCCAGTACTTTGGGAGGCTAAGGCAGGAGGATCGCTCGAGGCCAAGTGTTCAAGACCAGACTGAGCAACACAGAAAGTCCCTGTCTCTACAAAAAAAAAAAAAAAAAAAAAAAGGTTGAAAATGATAAAGTAAGTTAGGCACAGAAAGACAAATACTGCATGGCCTCACTCACATGTGGAGTCTTAAAAAGTTGATCTTAGAAGTAGAGCAGAATGGTCCCAGAGGCTGGGCAGTAGAAGGGAGGGAGAAATGGGAAGATATTGGTAAAAGGATATATAACGTAGATGGAAGAAATAAGTGTAAGCGATGTCTCGTACGGCATAAATATAGTTAATACACTGTACTCCCATTTCCACTTCCAATCCTTCCACTCCCATTTTTTCACTTCCTTGTTCAAAAACGCAGAGATGTTTAATGTTCTTACTACAAAAATGCAGAGATTTTTAATGTCCTCACTACAAAGAAAAAGAAGACTATGTGAGATAATACATGTTAATTAGCTACACAATGCATGTTAATTAGTTCCACAATGCAACTGTATACTTCAAAATAACATATGGTACATGCTAAATACAATTTTACCTGTCAATTATTTTTAACTAAAAAATTAAAATGCAAAACAAACAAAAAAATCCATGCTTAAAATGGTAAAATTTATGCTAAATATATTCTGCCACAATAAAAAATATAAAAAAATATGTTAAGTGGTTAAATCTTTAATCAACTCCACCCAAAACTTAAAATGTACTAGTCCGTCCAAATCCAACTGTGATATGAAAAGAGAGAAGCCGTGGAGTACAGGGGTGAAAATGGACAAAAAACATGAAATTCTTGACTTTGACTCTTCCAACCCATATCAGTTGTACAGTGCACCATCTCTGCTCTCCTGGATGCAGGAGGGGTGGGCACACACTCTTATAAACTGGCTTCACTGCACAATTATGGTTTCTAATGTTGGTTGGATTCTCAACCCTTTTTGAGCACCCAAACCTTTGCCATTCTCTCCAGATCTGCTAGTCACACCTAGGACTGCTTTAATGACATCTTCGCTTCCGGATCCTCACTCATCCTACCTACTTTGTGCTCCCGTTCTCATTTTCCTCCTGAAAGGTCCTGCACAGGTGGCCCCTCAGATAAACACCCGTGCCCCCCAGCTGTGCTCTGATTCCCTCATGGTTGTCTGCTCTTGACCCTCATTTCATCAAGTAGCCACTTGGTAACTTCACCTTTTTTCTTTCCACAGGGCTCTTCCCCCTAAGCTATTCCTCTTTAAATAATTACAATATTATTACCCTTCCTGACATCAACCTTCCTTCAGCTCACACCCTCTTCTTCCCTTGACTTCACTTCCTCCCTTCTTGGCCCGCACCAGCCTCCCAGTCACTGCTCCACTCCCCACACACCAGGCCAGTGAAAGTGTGCTGGCTGATGTCATCAGGGATTCCCACTGATTCGTTTCAATGGACCCTTTCTGGTCCTTTTTAAATAGGGAATCTCAGCCATATTTAACGTTCCTGATTGGCAGCACCATCATTTACTCAGTCCTCCAAACCAAAACCTGTCTTTCCAGAATCCTTCCAATCCCATTTTTTCACCTCCTTGTTCAATAACAACCCTTCTTTTTTCTTTTTTGACACAGAGTGTCACTATGCTGCTGATGCCAAGTGCCGTGGCTCTTCACAGGTGCAATCAGGAGCCAGAGCATGGGGGAAAGACTGACTACAAAAGGGCATGAGAAACATCCTGGGGTAATGGAAATGATGGATATTATGACTGTGGTGGCAGATACATGACTGTGTCCACTGGTCAGAGTTCATCAAATTGGTGAATTCTGTCCTATGTAAACTATCCCTCAAAAAAGCTGACTTTTAAAAATTAAGTTGAACCTTCTAAAATGTGTCCCAGTCAAGATTTTTAAAACAATATTTCTTTTCCAAAGACCTAATTTACATTTTAGTTCTAAGGTGAGTCAATCCCATATATATTATTATGTTTCATTCGATAATGACACAAATCCTTCTCTACTGATTGGAAACAATACTTAGCAAAATTTTGTTTATTTCACAATACCTTATCAAGGACACAGTTTACAATGTACATAAAAGCAGGTGAATTTTGTTATCAAAATGGCCTTTTTCTAATTATGATAAATAAGCAGTGTGTCTCTGATTCTACTTTCACAGCAATCTCATTTACCCTCTTTGGGATTCTCTGAGAATCTCCTGAAGAGAAACTCAAACTCCAAAGGGTGAATCTGCTCTGCCTTTGAGATACTCTACCCAGGTAGAAAATGCAGGGCTAGGATTTCCTCCTTTCTTTACTACCTTAGGATTTAAAATATATATGAAGGGACTTCAAAACCTTCATGTAAAAAAATGAAATTAAAAGATAAAAATAATATAAGTCATGGCACCAGAAAAAATTAAAGTAAGAAATATGAACTCTATTTCTCAACGTAAGTCAAGACACTTTTATAATCAATGATCTCACCATGTAGTCCACTCGTAAAGAATTGAGGGTCCCAGGAAGTTAACCATGTCAATTCAGTCTTTTTTTTTTTTTTTTTAAGTATTAATGGAAGAAAAATGGGTGTCTTTAAAGACATTATTAAGATTAGCAAATAGAAAGGAGACAGAAGGAGCCAAACCAAGATTGTAAGGTGGTTAACAACAATTTATTGTATATCTTAAAATAACTAACAGAATGAAATTGAACAGCACTAACACAAATGATAAATGCTTGAGGTGACGGATACCCCCAATTATCCTGATTTGATCACTACACACTGTATACCTGTATCAAAAGATCACAGGTATCCTATAAATATATATAACTACTATGTATCCATAATAATTAAAAATAAAAATGTTTTAAATAAATAGATTCCTGTTGTTCTAACAATAGCAAAAGACTATAAGGTGGATGCTTAATTATTTCTCATCAAAAATCTCCCAAAATTGCCTTTGTTTGATGAGAGGAATGAGCAGGACTGTTGTCGTGGTGGTGAAGGACACTTGTGACACTTTCCTGTGCATTTTTCTCTAAAGCTTTGGTTAACTTTGTTAAAACGCTCAGGCAATAACTAGATGTTATCTATCATTCTTTGGCACTCAAGAAATTAAACAAGCAAAATGCCTTGAGCTTCCCAAACACTGTTGCCATGACCTTGAACAGACCACTTTTGCTTTGACTGGACCACTCCCACCTGTGGTGGCCCCTGCCTTGACTGTGCTTTGTCTTCAAAATTGTCTGGGTAAAGCCATGTTTCATTCCTTGTCACAATTCTTCAGATAAATGCTTCAGAATCTTGATCCCACTTGCTTAAAATCTCCATGGGAAGCTCTGGTCTTGTCTCCAACTGATCTGGGCACAAACTTTGGCACATGTTGAGTGAGAAGTTTGCTCAACTTTAATTTTTCACTCAGAATTGCGTAAGCTGAACCAACTGAGATGCCTGTGATGTTGGCTGTTATTTATGCTGTTAATTGTCAGTCCTCTTCAATTAGGTCACCAGATTAATCTCTTCCTTGCAAATGGATGTGGACGGTCTGCCACTGTGGGCTATATCTTCAACACTATCTCTTTGCTTAAAGCCTTGTCCCAATAAACTCTTCATAAAGCGTCCGGGATTTCAGCATTCTTCCACTCTAAGTTCAATGTAGTTCCTGTTTCAGTCTAGTAGAATCCATGCTGTTCTGACAGGACATCTTCTCATTCTTAGTGGCTCAAACTAGATCCTCCTCAGATATGTTGTAACAAGTTAGTACAAGTTTATTTTGGTGCAAAATTGTTTGCATCGTGTTTTCATAATACACAATTCCCATGAACTCTTTAAACACTCCTCACATGTTTCTTTGTTGTCACCTCTACCATAAGCCACAAGATGCCACCTGCTCCTCATAAAACGGCAGCATTTAACAAAAACAGTATTTAAACAATGTTGACTCCTTCAAAATATTTATTTATTTAATGCATAAACAGTATTGCTGCCACCAAAAGACTCACTACCTAAACAATCTATATTCAAAGCAATTTTATATTATTAACTCGCCTGACTTTAGCATCCAAAAACACATACACAAATTGCAAGACTTCATCTATGAAGACAGCTTTGTTAATCCTTCTCTGGGGCTAAGGCGCTGGCTTTGTCTAATGCCCATCTGATAGTGTTTTAATGTGTTTTCCTGTGTTCCACACACAGTTTCCAGAGTTACAGAATGGTCCTGCTCCAATGCAGGGCTGAAGGCAACTACTTTGTATTCACTTACCGTTAGGCTTACAAGTGCTGGTCAGTTTTGACAGTTCTAACCAACTCGCTGACTTGCTTTCCAAAAAACTAAGGATATTTCCAGCTCAACAGACTAATTATCCAAAGATTAGTGACCAGTGATTAATTTATCCTCTTAAGTGACCATAAATAATAGGGATTACATGGCTTGACTTTTTTTATCATCTATTCTCAGTTGCCACCAAACACCCAAAGTCGTCATGATGAATTAGAGGAAGAGGACAGATTAACTGGATTAAGTACTACTTTTACCAAATTTTTCAAAAATAGTCTGATTTTTAAAATTTAAGTGGCTCAATATTTGTTTCCTAATCAAAGTTACAAAAAATAATCACCACTTACACAAAATTAATTATAGTAGCACACACACAACAAATAAACATTAAGTTATTTAAAAAAAAAGAAAAACATGTTTTAAAGTCAATACCAAAAACTTACATTGCTCTTTTGTGATTCCTGACTTCTGTTATTACTAAGACGCTTCTTGTCTGCTGTGTTGGTATGGGATTTTAAAGACTATACAGCTCATCTGCTTCTCAAATTCTAAGAAGAAAAATGCTTTAGTTGGACTTCCCTTTTCGTTTCCCTCCCCATAATTGTTAGAAATCAAATCTACTAGTCAGAAAGCCAGCACTTCAGTTCATCCCAGCACAACAGCAGATAAGCATACTCAAAATACTGCCTTACATCCTGACATTGGTCTAAATACAGACATTGTAAATGAAGCCAAATGATATTAAAAGATGAAACAGTTAATGGAAGGGTAAGGGTGTTTTGGATTACAAAAAAGGGCAGATACTCTCTTCTTGCACAACTGTCAATTCCCTTTCATCCGCCCCCAGCTGTTACTGGTTCTTCCTCCAGGGTCACTGCACTTCCAGCACCTTCAGCTTCAATTACAAGAGAGCAATTCAGGACCTGAGTCCTGAGAGGCTGCAGCCCAGCAAGTGAGTCAACACACACACACACCCCACAGAGAGGCACTGAGCCAACCTGCTCAATAACAATAGTGTTTGACGTATCTGGAGTGCTTTATGCATCTGAAAGTGCTTTGATATTCCATTCTCTTACTTGGGTCTCACTGCTCATCGTGTGACAGGAAGCTAAGGCAAAATACACTTGTATGTGACCAATCAGCCAGTTATGATCTCAATTAGGACTGACTACATTCCTAGCCAGAAAGTATCGCAAGATGACACCTCCTCCCCTGTCAAACCTCTGATGTCTGAGGTTGCAAAAACAAGTCAAGTTTCTTAATAAAATATATAATATTCCACCCTAGTCCTAGACCACAGAGAATTTAATTCATTTATTCTAGTTTTTAGTAGCTTTCCTAGACGATTTTTTTAAAAGGAGTAGAGCCTACACTTTAAAACAATTAGCTATTCTCATTATGAACTGTGAATGAAGCAGCTGGCTAGGTTACTAAACTCTGTGAAGGCTGGTCTACAAGATAGTATCATCTGCTGGTTGAACAGGTTTTCTGTCATTGTTGATACTTTACATTTAAATCTGAAATACATACATTAATTGAAACAATTCTAAGTTATTCTCACAGTCTCTTGGTTTAAAACATCTTGAAAATAAGATTTACAGGCTAACTTAATTACATCACAAATGAAAAGAAAGAGTAACATGCCAAATGTCTTAGAGGTCTCATCAAATTAAAGAGGAAGAAAAAAAACCACCTCAGTCTTAAGACAAAGTTTTGGAAATACCTAAAACAGCGATAGTAAAAAAATACAATGTGACCCTTGGAAAGATGCAGAACTAAATTAGAAAAAATTTAATGCTAGAAAGATACTTTAAGGAATGAAGTTTTATTACTTTTAAATATAACGATTTCATAAAAGATGTAAAGTCTCCATCTTTTTTATGGCTGTGTAACATTCCCTGGTAGACATATAATTTTAGTAAAGTATCTCAAGAATGGAAGAAAAAGTATCCAATGTACTTAATACTATTGTGAAACCAATATATAATCACCCACACTTTCATAGGAATGATAAAACACAACTATAGCCCAGGGTGGTGCCTGTGGCTCAAAAACGTAGGGCACCTGCCCCATATGCCAGAGGTGGTGGGTTCAAGCCCAGCCCTGGCCAAAAAAAAAAAAAACAAAACAAAAAAACAACTATAGCCCAGAATGAAGGAGGGAAGTGGAGGGGGAGGTGAGGGGAGAGGCTGGATGGAGGGAGAATAATTGGTGGGATCTTACCTATAATGCAAGCGTACATGTCAAATCTATTAAGAGTACAGTACAAATGTCTTAACACAACAAGTAAGTGAGGTGACGGCTATGTTAACCAGTTTGATGTAAGCATTCCAAATTGTATATAGAATCAGCACATTATACTCCATCATGCATTAATGTACACAGTTATGATTTAATAAAAATAAATAAATAAATATAATGATTTCAATGAAAATCAACTAAACTACCCCTAGGGGCAGCCATTCTATCTGCTTACACGGAATTGCTAGGTTTCTATTACGAAGTTATGTTCCTCTTAAAGACATATGCCCTTTCCAAAGCCCCATCTCTGGCCTCACCTTCTCAGAAGCATTTCCAATTATCTGCTGCCACCACCCCTAATGTCCTGCTGACCTTCAATACTCTGTATATCTAACACATGAGCCAGAGGGGCGCAGTGGCTCACACCTGGAATCCTAGCACTCTGCGAGGCTTGAGGCAGGCAGATGGCTTGAGCTCACGAGTTAGAGCCCAGCCTGAGCAAGAACGAGACCCCGTCTCTAAAAACAATAGCCGGGTATTGTGGTAGGTGCCTGTAGTCACAGCTACTTGGGAAGCTAAAACAAGAGGATTACTTGAGCCCAAGAGTTTGAGGTTGCTGTGAGCTGTGGCACTCTACTGAGGGTGACAAATGAGACTCTGTCTTAAAAAAAAAAAAATAAAATAAACAAATAAAAAATAAATAAAACATGAGCCAGCCTTTCCCTGGCAACACCTCCTCCTCATGCCCATTCGTGTTGCTGGCATCACATGGCACATAATTTGTGGGGCCCAGTACAAAATAAAAATGTGTGCGGGGCTCCCTGATCAAAAATTATTAAGGTACAGGTCTGAGCAACAGTGAGACTCCATCTCCACAAAAAATTAAAAAATCAGCTGGGCATGGTGATGCATGCTTATAGTTCCAGCTACTTCGGGGGCTGAGGTAGGAGGATCATTTGACCCTAGGAATTAGTTGGAGGCTGCAGTGAGCTACGATGATGCCATCGCACTCTAGACAGGGCAATAAAGCAAGACCCCATTTCAAAATATAATATTAAAAAATTTAAAAGGACGCAGCTCCAGATATACATAGGCATCATCTGTTTCAGTATTCATCACGGTCCACACCCATCATTTGCCAGAATTCCTACAGTCTATCCTTTGAAATGCCCTACATCTATTCCTTCCTTACCATTTCCACTGCTACCCCTCAAATCTTACCCAGCTTTCAGTCTGGGGCTTTGTAATACATATCCCTCCTATTTCTTTCCTCTGTAAGCCAGGCATCTTTCTAAAGCACTATGTCAGAAACCCTCAGTATCTCCCCATTACCTGTCTATTAAATAATGTCCAAACTTAACTTGGCATTTGGATCCTCCATCCTCCAGTTCCATCATGCTTTCCCAGCCTTATCTTCTGTGACTTTTCATTTCATACCCTGGGCTCTGGACAAACCAAACTCCTCGTCATTCACTTAATAAGTCCACGTATATAACCAGGGCTAGAGGCTTAAATTCAATCCAGTCTCACTAACTTACTAGCCTCAGTAGTCCATCTAAAACTGCTACCCCTAGGGGCAGCCATTCGATCTGCTTACTCAGAACTGCTAAAACACAGGGATCATAATAGTTACATGATAGGTTTACTGGCTAAATAAACAATATAAAATACAGACTAAAACACAGTGAAAACATTTAGTATTAGAACTGTCTCCTACCCCATGCCTAGGCCCTGTACCCTCACCTGGAATACACTTTTCTGTTACCTGTGCTGAGTAAAGTCTACCTATCTCTTTAGGCCTAACAAACTCAAAAGTTACCTCCATGAAGCCTTCTCTCATCAGCTCAGTCAGAAATCATTTTACCTTCCTTTAAAATCCTACATCTTTTTTGTACTGCATTTAGGCTGTATGTATATATCATTTTCTCTCCTTCATAACTTCTCAAGAGCATGGAGAAAGTCAAATCCTTTCCTGTTTCTTGCATGACTCCTAGCATATATATTTTCTGCTTAACACATTTTTTTATTTTTTGAGACAGAGTCTCACTATGTCACCCTCAGTAGAGTGCTGTGGTGTCACAGCTCACAGCAACCTCAGACTCTAGGGCTTAAGCGATTCTCTTGCCTGAGCCTCCCAAGTAGCTGGGACTACAGGTGTCTGCCACAACACCGGGCTATTTTTTTGTTGCAGTTGTCATTGTTTCAGCAGGCCCCAGCCAGTTTAAACCCACCAGCTCCAGTGTAGGTGGCTGGCGCCCTACCCACTGAGCTACGAGCACCGCCCTGTGCTTAACAAATAATATGATTTCCATACCCTCTTTTAAAAATAAATAAAAGCAAAAAAACTAAAGATACACACACTATATACCTCAAAAAATTAATGAACAAATAAAAGGTATTTTCAACAGAATTAGCCTGAGTCCAGAGTAGGCACTGAAAGAGAATGAGACATGACTGCTCTCGCAGACTTGATCCTCTGATGAGACGCCACCTAGAAGAACCACGGAGTCCTCATGGCCAAGTCCCGATACAGTTAATTCCCAACCCCAAGAACGACTTTGATCAACACCTAAGCTGAGAGAGCAAAGAAATACAAAAGTGTGTCAGGTAAGAATCTAAGGTCTAGGATAATCTCAGGTCTTCCCAGTATTCCCATCTATACTAACATATGCCCTCTTGTATTTACAGACACGATTATATGTATATAATTGCCAGGCCACTTGCAGCTTCTAACGGGCTCAAAAACGAGAAAAGCTCAGTCTTATAAACAATTAAACATGATTTTAAACGAATTTTTAAAACAAAATCCTTTGCCTTTGTTTTGTTGGTGTAAAAAATAATAAATATGACAAATATAAACAAAACCTAACATTGGTAAGTCTTTCAGGAAGCCAGTACACTGCTGGTGACACGGTAAAGAGGTTCCAGTTTTCTAAATCATCACCAATGTGTAACAAGTGTGACAAAGTCATTCATACCCTTTGAATCAGCCATCTCACTCTTGGACGTATAACCCAAGGAAGTAATCCAAGAGGGGAAGAAAAAAAACAATTTGTTCAAAGATGTATGTAGACATGCGACTTCACACTGCATAACACTGCCTGGTACTCAAATTCCCAGCAAAGGAGGACCGGTAGAGTAGTGTGGGGTAAACCAGGATAGTAGAATACAATACTTGCTGAAGCAATTAAGTAGGTATTCTAAGTGATACAGAAAAATGCACCTAAAAAATGTATACCAAAAAACAGAAAACAAAAGTAAATATGTACATGTAAAACTACAATTACTTACTTGCAATTCTGGAATCCCAAACCCAAAGTTTTTGTAAAATAAGTGTAGTATCAACACTCACATAGAAAGAAAACCTGATCTGGACTGAGATGATGCTGCTCCTGGTCTCTATTTGTCCCTCTTACTCTGAATAGCTATACAATTAGCTGCAGAAATGCTAACGTATTTAATTACAGGTCAGACTCTTATAGGGGTGTTAGAAAATAAAGGTATCCGTACAAGGGTTTTTTTTTTTAATGTTAAAAAAAATCAGAACTCCAAACACATATGGCCCAAGAGTTTCAGATGAAGGATTACTATACTGCTAGGCTGCCTGTACTGAAGTGTACTGATGACATCTCCGTACATCCAAGAACGTGCACATAGGCATCAGTTGTAAATTTCAAGTAAAAGAGTTGAAGTATGGTGTTCCCAGGCTTTGTTGATAAAACTGCTTTAAAAGAGTGTATTCTTTAAGGAAGGCTAACCTTATAATGTGACCTCTGGGTGAGTAGAAAAGACAAGTAACTGTAGATAAACCAAACCCCTCTCCAAATAATTACACATTCAAAACCAATAAAATGGAACTCATTACAATTTCTTTTTACTTAGATTTAAGTAGATTTCTATGAAAGATTTCACCTTTCTGGGGAAAGCTCAGTTTTCAGTCCTGCTGAGCATCATTTACAACACAAGTTTTTTTGTTGTTGTTTTCTTTTTGAGACAGAGTCTTACTGTGTCGCCCTTGGTAGAGTGCCACGGTGTCACAGCTCATAGCAATCTCAAACTCTTGGGCTTAAGCAATTCTCTTGCCTCAGCCTCCCAAGTAGCTGGGACTACTGGCGCCCACCACAAGGCCCAGCTACTTTCTTGTTGCAGTTGTCATTGTTGTCTAGCTGGCCCTGGCCGGGCTCAAACCTGCCAGCCTTGGTATATGTGGCCGGCTCCCTACCCACTGAGCCACAGGCGCCGCCCCACAACACAAGTTTATTGAAAGAAATGATGAGTTCTCAGAGCTCTCACGTTTTATAAAGAATCTTCTAGGTGATTCTTTTTTTTTTGGCTGGGGCCAGGTTTGAACCCACCACTTCCAGTATATGAGGCCGGTGCCCTACTCATTGAGCCACAGGCACTGCCCATTCTAGGTGATTCTTAAACAGACTGATCTAAAATTTAAACATTTAAAAGCATTGCTTTAAACCTTTTTGTTTAAAGGAACATTTAAAGCATAACCATTTTTTATACAGGCAAAGACTCTCTGAGATTTTTTTTTTTCTGGTGGCTAGCAATAAAACGTGGAAAAGAAAGTCTATTTGCCTTTGCTTCCCTATTAAAATAGCCTGTATACCAGAAACACATGAAAACCACCAAAACAATGCTTCAGATTAGAAACTACTTAGCTACTCTGGATTTAATGTTTCCTAAATAATTATGCTAAAAACACAAATGTAAATCTATTAGCTCTTTCATCTGATCCTCCTTTACACCGTATACCCTCCCCTCAAAAAAAGGGGAAAAAAACCCAACAAGCATTTAATAAGTAGGGTGGGAAAAGAGGGAGTGGGTTGAGGGGGGATGTGAGTGTGCTCCCACTTAATGGGCACAATGTTAGGGTGTATGGCACACCTCTTGGGTTGGGACACAATTATAAAAGGGTTTAGCTAACAAATGCAAACATTGTAACCTAACTCTTTATACTTTCAAATTAACTTCAAATAATAATTTTTAAAAAGAATTTAATAAGTAATCCCTGTCTAGGCTCAGGTATTAATACTACATGATCTAGATCTTAATAATCGTGAATCTAATATTAAATACCTTTGTTTTGATCAAAAATCAAAATATGGCCAAAGAATCTGATCTTACTTAAAATTACATCTCTTTTCCAGTGTCAGCCTGTTTCAAAATGAACATATTTTTCTGAGTAGAAAGAGACAAAACATAATGCCTACAACCAAAACTTTATTCATCTATCATTTATTCCTATGAAATGGCTTATTCTTAAGGTAAGTTTATTACAGCCATTAATAACTACACAGGAGTACTGCTGTCAAAGTTCAAGTGTTACATTACTTTATGACAACAGTGGCAACTTTCTGCTCCCATTTGCACTAAAGCATCAATTATGATAACTTTGTGAAATGTCATTATTTAAATGACTGATAAATATGAATCCTGTGAGATGCTGCCCTTTAAAATTGCAACATGAAGTCAAAACCAATAAAAAGGATAATGAAGCAACATTAAAAGATTTTTACTCATAAAAATACCCACCAAACTAACCCACTCCACTTGGCATTAAAATACTTACCTACTAGACAAGTCAGTAAACTTATAATCTCCACTTAATAAGTAAGTGGTTTTTCTAACGCATCTCATTATTGGATGTTGGATTCAATCTAAGTACATCACAAAAATAAATAAATTTAGATTTTTCAAACACATGCAGAACACTGCTGATGCAATTTACTCTTTAGCAAAAATTAGGTACTAGCTAAACTGCAGACCAATGCATCTTCTCCTGACTTGTATCCACTAATTTACCCACTGACATTTCAATTTAACTATCTACATCATACCTTTGAGTTTAAAACTCTTTAGGGAGTGATTCTCAAGTGAGGGAACTGGACAAGAAGGCAGCACAGTTCCCCTCACTAAGGGAAACATACCTGAAGTTTCAGAGAATTCTGTCTGTCCTGGTGCACCTGTTTCAGAACCACAGTTTAGATGATTCTAAGCAGGTCAAAGGGTACCCAGCAACAAAGAATCGAAGCAGCCTGTGAGACCCACCTGGATAAAAAGGAACCCAGGAGGAGTAAGGATAGAGCCTGAGAAGACACTTGCCAGAGACAAAACTCAGAGATAAAGTTCAAGAACAACACTGGGGGTACCAGAAAGCAGGTAGAAGAAAAGGCAAACAGGGGCTCGGCACCTGCGGCTCTAGCGGCTAAGGCGCCAGCCACATACACCTGAGCAGGTGGGTTCAAATCCAGCCCGGGCCCGTCAAACAACAATGACGGCTGCAACCAAAAAAAAAAAAAAAATAGCCAGGCATTGTGGCGGGCGCCTATAGTCCCAGCTACTTGGGAGGCAGAGGCAGAAGAATCGCTTGAGCCCAGGAGTTGGAGGTTGCTGTGAGCTGTGATGCCACATTACTCTACACAGGGCAAGAGCTTGAAGCTCTGCCTCAAAAAAAAAGAAAAAAAGAAAAAGAAAAGGCAAACAGAATGAGCAGTGAAAGCCCTTGGAAAAATCCCCTTTCTGGGTCTGAAATCCTTGACTGCTACAAAGAAATTATTTTTATGTGTTCTTTCCAAAGATGAACTATGTATCACAATGAGAGAGTGTAATATCTGCTATAAATTCTCTCTTTTTTTTTTTTTTTTTTTTTTTGAAGCAGGGTCTTGTTTTGTTTTCCAGGCTAGAGTGCAGTGGCATCATCATAGCTCATACCAACCTCAAATTCCTGGGCTCAAGAGATCCTCCTGCCTCAGCCTCCCAAGTAGCTGGAACTACAGGTGCCTGCCACCACGTCCGGCTAATGATTTTTTTAATTTTTGGTAGACATGGGGGTCTCATTTATGCTCAGGCTGGTCATTGCAGCCTCAAACTTCTGGCCTCAAGCAAGCTTCCTTCCTTGACTTTCCAGAGTGCTAAGATTACAGGGTGAGCCACTGCAACCTGCCCCTAAATTCTCTATCTTAAAAATCCTTTTCATTGGCTTGGCGCCTGTAGCTTAGCAGCTAGGGTACCAGCCACAACTATGGGGGCTGGCAGGTTCGAACCCAGCCCAGGTCTGCCAAACAACAATGACAACTACAGCAAAAAAGTAGTCAGGAATTGTGGCAGGCGCCTGTAGTCCCAGCTACTTGGGAGGCTGAGGCAAAAGAATCACTTAAGCCTAAGAATTTGAGGTTGCTATCAGCTGTGACACCACAGCACTCCACCAAGGACGACATAGTGAGATTCTGTCTCAAAAAAAAAAAAAAAAAGAAAAAGAAAAAGAAAAAAAATCCTTTTCATTTAAAAAAACAAAAAAGGGCAGTGCCTATGGCTCACTGGGTAGGATGCCGGCCCCATATATGGAAGGTGGCGGGTTCAAACCCGGCCCCAGCCAAACAGCAACAAAAACTAGCCAGGTGTTGTGGTGGGTGCCTATAGTCCCAGCTACTCAGGAGGCTGAGGCAAGAGAATCGCCTAAGCCCAGGAGTTTGGGGTTGCTGTGAGCTGTGATGCCACAGCACTCTCCCAAGGGTGATAAAGTGAAACTCTGTCTCTAAAAAAAAAAAAAATGAAAAATAAAAGTTCAAGAAAGACACATTTAGTAATTTTTAAAAGTGCATTAGATATTATAATTTTGAATCTAAAAAACAAACCAAAAAAAAAAAAAAAAAGAATCCTAGTTATTTCCATACCACAACTAAAAGTAAAGCTTGGCAAAATCTGGGCTGAAGGATAAATAACAGAAACACGGCTTTATCTTCTGAATATTAGGAATACTCATTCATAAGAAAGGTAAGCTACTCCTGGATGTGTGCAGCAGAATTTTCTTTTCTTTTCTTTCTTTCTTTTTTTTTTTTTTGTTGTTGTTTGTTTAGCAAGCCGAGGCTGGGTTCAAACCCACCAGCCCAGGTACATGTGGCTGGCGCCCTAACCACTGAGCCAAGAAATTTCAAGGACTGTGAAATTTTTTTGTTGATCAAAGGAGAATAAAGGGGATTAGAAACACTGCCTTGGCCCACATACATTACTTCAAATCTGTATTTCATACGTATCTTCATAATTTAAAATTTGTGAAATTAAAAAAAGACTTCAGACTTGGTTAGAATAAACAACTCATTTCCTCAGCTCCTTATTTCTATGCAAGGTGAGGAATTACTTCTGCTATTAATGAAGGCACCTTGGCTAGGAAGGCGTGATCATGCACGTTTGGAGCGTGCATGTCTGAAAGCCCTGCTTTCCTCCAGTAGTGCAGTCCTGGCAGCTGGCCTCTCTTGTGTGGTGGGTCTGAGTGGTTCCCAGGCGTGCTGGAGTTGCCTGATATGAATCTCTGCCAATAAAAACAACCACAGTCCCTGCGTGGGTGGCACTGGGCTAGGCAGGTGCTCAGAACTGCAATGAGCTGACGGTTCAAGCTATGTTTAGGGTTTAGTTTGTTTTTGTTGAGGTTTGTTTGTTTAATTTGAATATGAGATTAAATTTCTGGCTGGGCTGTGCTAACTCTAAATGGGATTCTTTTCCAAAATGACTTGACTTTGGTAGGAGATGTTACTGAGGCTCTAGAGAACACGCAAATAAATATACAAGGAATAGTTTCATGGGGAAAAGAGGTAAGATTCTACTTTCAGGACAACTTTGACGTAAGTACAAATTTTTACCCAGCCAAAAAGATGCTCTTAAGTTCAACTTAATGGATGTAAACATGATATCCATGTGGCCCAAACCTACACTGTGCAAGTTACAACTTCCTTACCAATAAATGGAGGAAACGACACACTACAAGGCTAGTCTAAAAAATAATGTACATGAAGCCCTTTCTTTATGGTAAAGGATTATAAAAATTACCACATAAACAAACATGGATTATCTTAAAAGTGTCTTCCAGGGAATGCTACATTAAAATAGACTGAAATACATTTTCCTGTCTTCTTTTTTAAGCATGATTTGTAACTGATTTGAAGTCATTTTCAAAGAAAATTCCAAACTGCAGCTACTTCCATCATTCCAAGTAAATCAAATATGTAACAACAGTTGCTTAAAATCATTGTTTGTGTCCCAGGCTTGTGACATGGGGAATAAAATGTGCAACCATTTCATCAGAATCTTACAAGGACTGACAACCACAATGAAGAGAGGAATGACACATACAAAGGCACAGAAGTAGTGACATAAATTTAGACTAGAGTGCAGTGGTGTCATCATAGCTCACTGCAACCTCAAACTCGTGGGCTGGAGCAATCCTCCTGCCTCAGCCTCCTGAGTTGCTTTGGCTATAGAGGAATACCAACACCCCCAGCTAATTTTTCTATTTATTATAGAAACCGGGGTGTCACTCTTTCACAGCCTGGTCTAGAGCTCCTGGGCTCAAATGATCCTCCCACTTCTGCCTCCCAGAGGCAGCTTTTCCCACCAAACAAAACAGAACTACTTATATAAAGGCAAGACACAGCAGTTAACTTTTGGACTATCGCCAAAATATCCTACAATTTAGATGTACCATACAATCGCATTATGTAGATACCAATATAACTGTGTATGTGACAATTTGAGGGGGAAAACAAACCTTCAGGAAGCACAAACTGACTTGATGTTTCAGAAAGGCTAGTAAGAGAGGGGTGCCTGTGGCTCAAAGGGGTAGGGCGCCAGCCCCATATGCCGGAGGTGGTGGGTTCAAACCCAGCCCTGGCCAAAAACTGCAAAAAAAGGGGGGGGGGGCCTAATAAGATATGTTGAGAGGTACTTCAAGATGCATACATCCAAAAATGCTACTGAAAATCCCACTCTAAGTGTATCTGCCTAAAGAGCAATCTGTTTCTATTGAAGGAAGGTGGAGTTGCATTACAGATTATATCCAAAGAGTCTTTCTTTTAAAAGAGGATTATCAAAAAGGCCCTAAACTATTAAATTTTTAATAACTTGATTGATATTTTTCCCCAACTTAACCACAGACCTCCACTTTGAAGAACTAAAGAACATGTTTGGGGAATTACTGAGATAAAGTAAGGCTCTTCTTGACCAAGTCTCTGAACCACAAAGACATAATTTTTCCAAAAGGATATCATTAACTATCCTAAATACTGACTCTGAAAATATCCTTAAATAGAATTTTTAAAAAAGTTTTAACCAGGTATTTTTAAAAGTTTTAAACAGATTTTTAAAGGGTTAAGTACATATTTTTTTAAAGTCAATGTACCATTAAAATATTTTTTCTTTCTCCATGAAAAAAGTAGGTAATTAAACAACATTAATACCCTAGGAAGGTCCCAGAGAGTATCCATGGCATTACATCAAGAAGATTAAAACCAGTAGGGTTAAAGTTGTAACTTCTAGAGGAAAACAACATTCTAATTAATTACAGTGTCTGTTTTAGTTTTTTCAAAAATATCTGATCCCCTCCACCCAGGAAAAAAGGATGTGTGAGGCACATCTCGGAGTGGCCCATCAGCATCAGCAGCTGGCACCAAAATGGGACTGTAACACTGTCAGCATTTTTTTATTCTGAGACAGGATCTTACTCTGTCTTCCAGGCTGTGGCTCAATCATACTTTACTGCAGCCTCAAACTCCTGGGCTCAAATGATCCTCCTGCCTCAGCCTCCCAAAGTGCTGGGATTATAGGCATGAGCCACTGTGTTCAGCCTTTATTTTTATTTATTCACTTACTGTTTTTAAAGACCATGTCTCACTCTGTCACCCAGCCTAGAGTATGGTAGTGTAATCATAGCTCACTGCAGCGTCCAACTCCTGGACTCAAGGTATCCTCCTGCCTCAGCCTCCTGAGTAGCTAGGACTTCCAGCATATGCTAACATATCTGGTTAATTCTTCTTATTTTTTTAAAAAATAAGACTGCCCAGGCTAGTCTCAAATTCCTGGCTTCAAAAGATCCTCCTGCCTCAATCTCCCAAAATGCTAGGATTACAGGTGTGAGACATTGTATTTGGCTAATGATAAACTTTATGAAATGCCTGTGTGTGTCCATATGTGCAGAAGGAAAGAGAAATGGTGGATGGTTAGAAGGAGTGGAAAAGGAAGAGAGAAAAAGAAAGACAGATCTCAAGAATAAGTGGCCTAAAGACTATCTTGTACGCATTTTTGTACAGCTGAGGTCTTCAGCCCTTAAAATTTATAAATCACATATGTATTACCTAGTGCCCAAGTAATCGTCAATCTAGTGCCTACTATACAGGGCCATTAGCAGTGCATAGGCTTTCACTCTGTCAGACCAAGAATCAGACCAAGAGAACCCAGATCGCGGGCTAGTTCTCAGTCTCCACTCAGCCCTGAGTTGGACAACCTTGTACAAAAGCATAACCATATGCATAGCAGTCATTCAGAAAAGGACAAGTATCTTCACACATGTAACCAGCATCCCTATATACACAAACCCACGCACAGACAAATATGACTTGACATTGACAAAGAACTGTCAAGGACTGAACTGAGTAAATGGAGACAGATACTCATCAGAACTGAAAACAGAGAGTTTCAAAGAATTCAGAAGAAACAAGTTCTTTCCCTTACCTTCACCTATCCAGTATTGGAATAGTGCAGCCAGTTGGAACTTTAGGGAGAAGGAATAGGTCAAAATTCTGATCTCTCACAAAACTACGGTCTCTCTATAGCAGCTGCTCACCCTTTCTTTCTAAGAAAAGGGAAGGAGGGAGGAAAGAAAAAAACCTACAGATACCAATGAAGGAAAAAGAACTCAACAGACATTAACAAATCTACTCATCTGAACTTGCAAAAACAACAGTAAACAAAAGACTGCATTAAAAATCTGTAATCCTGGGAGGCTCACACCTGCAAACCCAACACTCTGGGAGGCCGAGGCAGGGGGAAGATCACCTGGGCATGAGCAAGACCCTGTTTTTACTTTAAAAATGAGCAAATTTTTTGAAAGTGTATAATCCCAGGCCGAAATATGCTAAATGCTGGAACTAGTCTTAACTCTGTCACTTCTGCTTCCTTCTTGGGCTTTTCCCTCCCAGTTATACAATACTCATATTGAAAAGAAAAAAAATTATTTTTGCTAACTATTGCATATGTGTATCTCTCCTGATAAACTTTACAAGGATTGCCTTCCTTAAAGGTAAGGACATGTTATTATATTCTTAACACTTCTGTACCTAGCCCTTTGACCTGCATAACACAGCAGTTTCAATAGCTATTTAAGGAACAGAAATTCCGGTTAAATATGGTACCTCATTCACATGCACAAGGAGACACATACAAGAATATTCATTGTGACACTGTTTAAGTTTAGAAGCAATCTAAATGTCCATTAAAGGGGAATACTATTCAAAAAATGAAAACCATATACACTAAAAATGGAAAGAATTTGAGCTAACAGCTCAAACTGAAGTGTTACATGAGTAACAAACATGATGCAGAATAAAAGAAAAGCAAGTTGGGGAATGATACATTCCCCTGTAGACACAGCTACAAAACTACACAAGCTTGGTTTTTAAACTCTCAGCATTACTTCTAAGCCTTACAATTTGTTATAACAATCCTGTTTATTCCTTGTATGTGCACTCAAAACGTAAGGAACAGCCACTCTGAAAATAATAGAAAATCCAGGTTAAAAAAAATAATAATAAAAAGACTGTTAACCACCCAAAGCTCCCCCAAATGACAGTGAGAGAGCCAGATTTAGTAATGGAAATCACTTAGCAGCCCTAGAAGTCAGATGATATGTGTTCTATCTCTGTTCTGCTACCTCACCATGACACTTTATTTCACTGAGCTTCAGTCTTTTTCACCTAAATGGAAATGCCACTGCCCACTCTGTAGGATGAAGTGAAATAATGTATGTTAAAGTGTATACACAAAGGTCTTGGACTTGGTTTTTGCCTAATCAGCCAAGATGCCATATAACAACTCTCTAGGAGGAAAATGCTGAATCTGCACCTTTTGCATCTAATTTACTATATGGTTTAAAAAAAAAAAAAAAAGTCAAAGAGCACAACAAGAAGGGGCAACCCCTCACCTTCTTCTTCCCTGTCCCTAATTTGGCTGCCACATACGCTTTCTATATTTAGCAGATGGCAGAAAGAAAAAGGCACAAAACAGTGGCTTTTACAGGGCTCCCTTCAGAACTCCTGGTGACCTTGGTATAAATCTCTCATGCCACCAAACTCCTGCCTCTGGCCAACAGACACACACACCCCTGCAGCCCGGGAGGTACAGGAACACCCCAGCACCAGGTCTTTGAGTTGGAGTGTTCTGAGGTTCTGTTTTCAAGCATTAAAAGGAAAGACTACTGTGGACTCTTAGCGCCCACAGTGAACGCAGGAAGACCTTGTCAAGTAAGTTCTGCTACCGGCTTCCAGACGCACAATCCCTGAGTCTGAATTGCATACAAAGACAGGCGTACCGAGGCCCCCGGAGCAGCAGGCTCCGTCTGCAACCGGACAGACCCACCAGTCACACCCTCCGGCGCACGGCGACCCAGGGACGCTGACACACATCCCACACGCGGGATGCGCTTGGGGACCCCATTCCCGCCCCCGCGGGTTGGTCTCGGAGGGCGCAGCGCCTCACCTGTCTTGAAGACCATCTTGTCATCGTCTTTGGAGCCGAAGGTCTCCAGCATTGAAACGAAGAGCAGCCCGCAGGAGTTCTGGATGCCGAACACCGACCCGTTGCACCACATGGCCGCCAGCATCACCAGCCAGCCCCAGCCGCCCTCGGGGGGCTCGGGGGGCACGCCCGGCTCCGGGTCTGCAGGCCCCGCCAGTTCCACCTCCACCTTTTCGGTGGCCGCCTCGGGGCCGTCGGAGGGTCTCGGGCCGGACAGCTCCGCAGCCCCCATGGGCGCGGGACCGAGCGGCTGCGCCTCGCCCGTCCCCGGTGCGGCGGCGGGGTACTCCTGGGAGGGCACCATGGCCCCAGCCGGCCCCCTCGGGCGCCAGAGGAGCGCGAGGGGCGCGAGGGGCGCGAGGTTCCAGCGGGCGCGCGGAGGAGCTGCCGAGCGCCCGGCGGGCTGTTGAGGCCGCGGCGAGGGCGGCGGAGCCCGGGCCGGCAGGCGGCAGGTGGCGCGCAGGCGGCCGCGGAGGACGGCGGCAGCGCGCGAGCGCCTCAGGGACCCAGACTCAGGCCTCGGTCCACAGCCCCACACCCCCGACTGAGCCAGCGACCGACGGCCGGTTTTTAAAAGCGCCCCCCAGCCCCGCCGGCTGGGGGCGTGGCCGGCGGCGGGACGTGCCTCCGGAGCCCGCAGATGATTGGGCTGCGGACGGCGGGGGCGGGGCGCCCGTGGCGCGCGGCTCCCGGTGCCGACGGCGGGCGGTGTGTGCGCGCGTCCGCCGCCGGCCTCAGCCTGCAGCGGGGTCAGGAGGTGCAGGTCGCCCAGCCTCGGAGCGCTGACCCACCGGGCGCGTCTCCTGCTGGGTTCGGGCTGTGTGGGTCTTCAGCCCCGACTCACTGGCACAGCATCACCACCGAGCTGAAATTGTCTCTCAGTTTTGTTTCTGTTTTATTTTTTGGCGTTCACCTCTTAGTACCAATTACACACTCTGCCATCTGCCTACTTAGTAAGTCGCGAGATTGGAGGATCCGAGGGTTTATTTAATTACTTCAGTTCCGCTCTCCTGTATTCATTTACAATTTCCTGTGAAGACTTTGCACATCGATGATGCTCTTTTGGGAAGACACAGACTGGAATTCGAAAGTCTTCAACCAACAAACATTTTTGACAGACAACTGGAAAACATTACTTTTTAAATACAATATGGTTGTTTTCATTTTGAACAAAAGCTAGGTGAGGCGCGGTATCTCATGCCTGTAATCCCAGCTCTTTGGGAGGCTGAGGCGACAGAATCACTTGAGACCAGGAATTAGAGACCAGCCTGAGCAACATAGCAAGACCCTGTCTTTATTTATTTATTTAATTAATTAGCCAGGTGTGGTGGCGGGCGCGTGTAGTTCTAGCTACTCTAGAGGCTGAGGCGGGAGGATCCCTTATGATCAGGAGTTCGAGGTTGCAGTGAACTATGACCATGCCACAGGGCAAGAGAGAAACCCTGTCTCTAAATAAACAAATCACAACTAAAGCCTGTGTGCAACTCTATTTCTCTAAAGCATGTAAAAGAGAGGAAGAATAACTTGCTATGCGGTATTGATGACGCTATTTTTTTTTCTTGAGACAGAGCCTCGCTCTGTTGCCCCGGTTAAAGCTATCCTTCTGCCTCGGCCTCCCAAGTAGCTGAGACTACACGTGCCTGCCACAACGCCCTGTTAATTTTTCTATTTTTAGTAAAGATGGGAATCTCCCTCTTGCTCAGGCTGGTCTCAAACTGAGCTCAACAGATCCTCCCAGAATGCTAGGATTACAGACATGAGCCACTGATCCCGGCCTGAAGATGCTTCTTATTTTCTGTTACTCACATTCTTCCCTACAAAATGAAATTATGCTAGTTTCCTTATGTGCTCTCCACTGTGATGGAGTACACAGATGTGTACTGGGTGTGATTGATCACATTTCTGTTTCCATCAGTTCCTAAACCTGGAGGAAAAACAGAGTCCTGGGGTAGAATAGGAGGCTCCCATGGTAAATCTTATAATACATGTAAAAGAGAGAGGTGGAAAAGGGAGCCATTAAATTATCTTCAAAACGCTAGAGGAGAGTTTCTATGGCAAGGAGTCTTTGAGTTGAGCCCTCATTCATACATAGGACTTCAGTGGGCAAAGACAGGATAAGAGCATTCTAGGTAGAGAAAATAGGGTAAACTAAGGAAAGTTAGGTGAGCTTGCCAAACAAGGAACATAGCTCAAGTGTAATATGTCTTGGGGATGAGGTTAGAATAGCAAACTAAGGAATAGTCACACAAGTGCACAAAAACCAATGTTACCCCAGTGTTGCTGGAAATAAGAAAAAAATGGAAGCGAAAATGTACAACAGAAGAGCGTTAATTAAATACATGCTTTATAACTTCTAAAAGATACAATGTTCACCTGTATTCATTGACTTTGAAAGTTATCCACAACATATTATTGGGCAAAGAAAGCACATCAAAAAATACATACATATATGTGTAAATTATAACCCAAAATAAAAAATAAATATCCACAATTCAATACTGATAGAAGTAAATGATTAAGTATAATAAACAGAAAGGGGGGGAGCATAGCAAATCTCTCCTGCAGAAGAATCTCCAATAATTTATGTGGATGGCTCTACTTTCAAGAAGGTAAGGTACAATGCTTCACTCCCTAAATGTGGGTATGCATTGGGACTTCCTTCCAAAGAGCACACTATTGGTGGGGGGAGCAACTGTAGGGTGCAGAAACCAACAAACAGTACCTCAGTCAGGGGATCAAGTATGCATTCCTGACATGATGCAATGATAATGGTACCTTACCTCTGTGGTCTTTTTCCCTAAAACCCATAACCCTGGGCCAACCATCAGAAAAAAATTAAACAAGTGCCTATCGAGGAACCTTTCAGGAAGTACCTGTCAGGAAGTACCTGGTAAGTATCTGCAACACTCTCAGGGTCATCAAAACAAGGAAAGTCCAAAACTGCCCCCGTCAAAGGGAGCCTAAGGAGACATAATGACAAAATGTAATGTGGTTACCTGAAGAGATCCTGGAGCAGGAAAAGAACATTAGGTAAAAAGGAAGGACATCTGAATAACATGTGGACTTAATTGATAATAATGTATCAATATTGGTTCATTAACTGTAACAAATGTGACATACTAATGTAAAATGTTAATAATAGAAACTGGATAAGAGAAAATGGGCACTTAGTAATATCTTTGTCATTTTTCTACAAATCTATTAACTGTTCTAAAAAATGAAGTTTATTTTTAAAAAGAGTATGTATATCATGATCCCATTCTTATAAAAATATATCTGTATATGTACATAACAATGTATTGAACACTATATCGTTCATTTTTAAAGCTTCACTTCATATATAATTGTTTTGTAGTAATCCCTTGGTAGGCATGGGGGATTGGCTCCAGAATCTTCCTTGGATACCAAATCCATAGATGTTTAAGATCTTGATATAAAATGGCCTAATGTTTGCATATAAACTAAGCACACACTCCCATATGGTTAAATCATCTCTAGACTATAATACTGTGTAAATGCTTGGTATACTGTATTGTTTAGTGAATGACAAGAAAAAAGTCAGTACATGTTCAGTACAGACACAATTTTTTCTCCAAATATTTTTGATCTGCTGTTGGTTGAATACATGCGTGTGGAACCCACAGATGCACACATGGAGACTATGAAATACATTTTAATATACAGTTCATTCTCAAATTCTTTCCTGTTTATGTGTCAACATTATTTCTAAACATTATGATGTGTACCCTATTTTTAGATTAAAGTTTGACACTTCTCAGAGGAGATTGGTTTAGGAAGCACTTAAAAGATAGCACAGTGCCTGGCATGCAGCAAATTATTGGGACATGTTGGTGGTTATTACTACCATTATTATTACTGATCAAAAGAATTCAGATAGATGTTGACATTATTATAAATATAATCATTTTTAATCACAAAAATCTCAGGTCAGAAAATTATATAAGCATCAAAATATCGGAACTGAGACACCTTTGTCTTAACTATAATGTTATCTAGTCTTTAAGATAATTCTTTTTATTTTCTACTGGTCATTCTATCCCCAATTCACAAAAGGCACCACTTTCAAAGTGGTGACACAAAGTCTCTCTCTCATCCCTAAAGTCAAAACCTGATATGAAGTCTCTCTCTCTCGTTGCTGAATTCATCTGGTTGGTAAGGTTGGTTTAACCACTCAAAGGCAACATATTCTTCCAGACCACAATCCGAGGGGTGAGTGTACACTGAAGTTTTACCAATAAAAACTGAAGTTCTAGTCCAGTAGTTCTAGAGATTGACTTTTCTTTCATCTCCACCACTTTCCCTTGCTTTCCTCAAAATTCTTAGTAAAAGAAGAGAAGATGTCAAAAGGTGAAATGAGATAATAGAATGAAAATACTTTGAAAACTATAAAGTGACTTACGCATTAAAATTGAAGTATTACTTCAGGTTTCTACACTCCATGAAGACTGTCTTAATTCTGGATCCCGATCCTTTTGTAGTTCATAAGCATGAGGATTGGGTTTTCAAGACGAAGCATGAGATGTGCCTCCCACAAATCCTGTTACAACGTCAGCACATTACCCGTCTGACATGAACTTGGAAAAAAAAAAAAAAATTCTGGATCCCCAAATTGGATTTGGGGCTGAAATCTTATTAAATCAGATAAGTTTGTATTTAACATTCTTGCTTTGCCAATATCAAAGGGAAAACAAATCAGATGTTCTTATTTGAATGTTTCATAAAAGAAAGTATTTACTTCTAACTACCAATAAATTACTGAATGGAGCAAAGTTTTAAGTGTCCAGAAAGACTACGTTCTATTTCTACACTAATCAGTAGCTCACATGGTGCTGCTGGATCGACCTCTGGCCTTACCTTCTCCTTTTGAAAATGTGAACCTATTTACATATAACTACCTCTCAGTGATGGTATGTCCTTCAATGAATTCCTATTTATTAAGAGTTTTGAGATGGGAAAAAGGAATTTATAAAATATAAAAAGGTATAATTGTTCATTAAGTCTAAATGCCAGTAGTATTTTATGAAGGCCTTTTCATCTCTTGTTTATATTAAACATTATTTATTAACTAAAATATCTTTATTTGACTCCTTATTCTTTTCAGAAAGACCAAACTTTCCTATTTAGGACAATCGTATTTATCAACCCTTTTCCATTCTCCAAAAACTTTTCTCCATCCTGCCTAGTCCAACATAGATGCTCATTAAACATTTTTTTTGTTCACAATTTGTTTATTTCTTAATTCGACATAGTAGACTGGGTGGGGTGGCGCACACCTGGTCCTAGTGCTTTGGGAGGCAGAGGCATTAAGATCATTTGAGGTCAGGAGTTAGAGGGTCTAGTGAGCAGTGGTGATGCCACTGCACTGTAGTCCAGGTAACAGAGCAAGACTCTGCCTCAAAAAAAGAAAAAAAAAAGTCGTTGAAGCACTTGGCTGTGCTTCGAATCCAGCATAATGTATAAATGTATGAAGATGTGTAATGTACGATTAGTAAAGTGTAAACAAAACTGAATTCTTCAGCCACACTTTTCATGAATTAACATTACTATCTATAGATAAGTCCTTCACTGCATGTTGACCTTGGTTGTCTGCCAACCCAAACTTAAACTTGATTTTAATTTTGTTGGTGTCCTATTTATTTTCAAGATTTTCCTAAGCAGATATAAATTCAAGTTTTGGTGTGCTTCACACTGAAGAATATGACCTTTCATAAAATACTACCATCAGAGGTGATTTATATGGAAACGTAAAAAAGGCTTTATATGTCTAGCTGTATTGTAGAGAAGTATCATTAAACATTTGAGTTAAATTGAATATGCAAAGCACTAATGTGCTGAGCTATGTGGTCGTGGATTTCCAATTATGCCAAACATAAATCCAACACATACATGATCCCAGCTGCTCTGCTACCATTTTAATTAATGCTTTAAACTAAGTGGCCAAAAGTCGCTTTGCATTGCCTTCCGGCTATGGACAATTTCTAAAGCATAATCCGTCTGTGTCTCTAGTCTCCAAATCACAAAGTTAAGAATAGTATTATAATAGTAATTATTTGGTAGGAAGCTGTAGTACTACCAACTGCTGTGGTACAAAAAAATTTAAAAGACACACATGACCTAGAAACTCTCTTGTGAATGCCATAGTTTAAAACACATGCTCAGGGTGGCGCCTGTGGCTCAAAGAAGTAAGGCGCCAGCTCCATATACTGGAGGTGGTGGGTTTGGACCCGGCCACAGCCAAAAACTGCAAAAAAAAACCAAAACCAAAAACAAAAACAAAACAAAAAAAACATGCTCAGAAATTCCACAACATTGGCTTATACAAACGATAAATGAGAAATTTGGCACCAAAAAAAAAATTTGTACTTTTGGAATGAGACAATTAACTCTCTGACCTCCTCTTTCTTGACTGTATCAGAAGGCTCCTAGGTCTGTGGTATTCCTTTACGGCAGCCCTACCGAGCTGATATAGCACGCACAGGGAAGCACACTTTTGTTCCATAAATTATTCCGCATGTTATTAAATCTTAAATATTCTTCAAAAACATAATACTAATGGCTATAAAGCATTCTACTATAGAGATTGGCCATAATTTACTTAATCGTTTCCCTATTCTGGCACATGTAAGTTATCTCAGGTTTTCCATTGTTATAAAGAATATGGCAATAAACAGTCATACACACAGATCTTTGAATCTCTGATAATATTTTTTGGAGACAGGGGTCTGACTATATCACCCAGGCTGGAATCAAACTCCGGGGTTCAAGCAGCCCTCCCACTTTAGCCTCCTGAGTAGCTGGGATTACAAGAACACATCACTGTGCTTGGCTTTCTGATAATTTTTTTAGGATGGAGTTCTTTCTAGATGAGTGATTACTGGCAAAAAGCAGATCGATATTTTAAGGCGCCCAGTACATCGCTTAATTTTAAAGAACTTTATCTAATACTGTACAAGAATGCCCATGTTATATGCACCAGGAAGTGTTGAACAATGTAATTATATTAAAATCTTTGCCAGTTTAAGATTAAGATGAAATCTCATTGTTTATCAAACCTCTTGTTATCAATGAGAAGGATCGTATTTATTGACCATCTATATTTTTTAAGATAAATTGTCTCTTTTTTAAAATTTTGGAATATTATAGGAGTACACACGTTTTGGTTACATAGTCTGCTTTTGTATAGCCCACAGCAACCTCCAACTCTTGGGCTCAAGCGATCCTCTTGCCTCAGTTTTTCTATTTTTAGTAGAGTGGAGGGGGGGTCTTGCTCTTGCACAGGCTGGTCTCGAACCTGTGAGCTCAGCAATCCACCCGTCCTTGGCCTGCCAGAGTGTTAGGATTATAGGTATGACCCACCGTGCCCAGCCTATTTTAAGTCAAAGTTATAAGTGTGCCTGTCACCCAGAAAGTGTGCGATGTGCCTGTTAGGTGAGAATTTGCCTATTCCCTCATTACCCCTCCCAGGTACTTGAATTTCATTGAGTTTTGCTTCCATATGTGCACATAAGTGTTGTTCAACTAGTTCTAATTTAGTATTGAGTACATGTGGTGTTTGTTTTTCCATTTTTGCAGTATTTCACTTAGAAAAATGTTCTTCATTTCCATCCAGGTTGTTACAAAGGATACTGGATCACCTTTTTATGACTGCATAGTATTTCATTAATAAAAATGTTATTAATTAATAATGTTATTAATCCATTCATGTATTAATGGGCACTTGAGTTGTTTTCACATCTTTATGATTGTGTATAAATTATCTCTTGATGGTTATTCTTCATTCACATTTTCCAAGAAGGAAGTTGGTATTTCAATAATACATATCAGTATTTTTCCATGTAGGTCCCATGCATTTCGTGTTAGGAGTATCACAGGCACTATATTTTCAGGCTACCAATGTTGTTGTTTTCTCTGTTTTTATGTGAATTTTTTTCCTATAAGTACTTCTAACTGGTTACTACTAATGAAGCAAAAAGTATACTAAGTTTTTATAGTTATCTGATCCCACAACTGTAGTATATCATATTTTTGAGACATGTAGAGAAATTTAAATGCAATTACAATTATGATTAAATGATAATTTTCTTTTTAGTTTGATCTGACCTTGACAGCAAAGCCAGCTCTACTAGGCTAAGATAATTAATACAAGCTTTAAAAAAAAAAAAAAACACTTGTATCATTTTAAAGTTTATATTAGATCCAAATTTTGCATCTTAAATGAATGCATTTTAGCTGTTGAGTATATATACCTTTTTATATTTCTTATTGAAAATAATTTCAACATTTCCTTTTTCTGAGTGCAATAGCTATATAATGATTGTCCTCAAATATTTTGGTTTTTATCTAAAGTATCTTCAAAAGCAAAATATAGTGCATCTGCTTTTATGCTATTCCATCCCCCTTCTCAAGTTCTGTGACATCATGCTTCTCTAGGGTAGGACAGAGACCAGCCTGGGGCTCCCTGAACTCTCCTCTGGCTGGGGAATAGGCACTTCCACCCTGGGAGGTGTGGTGTGGGCCCAGCATCTGGTCATCAGCTCTTTATCTTCCAGAATCCAATTATTCCTCCTCACCAAAACCATTTAGCCTCTAGAGAATGATGTAAAATCCACACAGTAAAACTAATCAAGAACCTGCAATATAGTTTTTAAATGTAATTTCATGTACAGTCAGGTCGACTTGAACATTCATATGGGTTGCACAGGGCTTTATTTTCCTGGGAGAAAAGTCTGTGTGACAAAGCCTATTATTGTCAAAAGGCTCTGCAGGGATCCTAAACAAGGTTAAAAAGATTGAATCATCTTTAGAGAAAACATCTTCAAGCAATGTTCCCCTGATGACCCCAACCCCATTCCAAGATGGAAGACCCCAGCTATAGTGGCAACAGCACTTGAAGTCAAATGAGCTTCTATCCTGTCCCGTCTGTGTGACCATGGTCCGTCACTTGCTTTCCAGAGCCTATCTACAGGTAAATGCAGGGGACCCAGAAAAATTCTCTGGTGTCTAACCCCAATTCATCCACCCTACATGCCATCATTCCATTGTGATAGCATTACCTCAGTCATGCTACAGTGTGTATCAGATTTAATTTAGTACCATTAATGAGGTTTGGGGAGACCCATTCTTTAGTCAGCATTGTCTTTGCAAATATTCTGAAATGGCAACTGTGGTTTAGATACTTACCCAGCTTCATTTGCACACAGTAACATTGTCTAACCCTGTCTCAAACTTTAGGAGTGTATACTGTTGGTGGCCTGTGGCTTCCCATGCTTTGTCCGTCTATGCCAGATGTCCCCAAAGCAAGGCTGCTCAACAAAGACACATTGAGTGCAGCGCCCACCATCAATGCAGCCCTCCCCACTAATGTTTGTTGAAGTGTACTGAACAGAATTAAAAGTTACTGTCAAGAGTAGAAAAAACATATTTAATAATTCACATTTGGTAACAATAATCCCCTTCCACACAGTGTAGTGGAATTTAAGAGGGTGTTAGAGGAAGAAGATGTGAACACAAGTCCTGGCCCCACACCCTCATGAGCTGCTAACCTGGGGCACCAGGAATGTTGAGGAGATGAAATAGGACAATGACCAGAAGCCATCTGTGACCCAGGTCTCACTTTGGAAGTGCAGGTGTCCTTGGATTTGCAAATTTTGTATTCATAGCATTATACAATATTACCCCTAGAGGGGGATCTTTTTATTTTGTCCAATCTCTACAGCACTTCCGTGAAGTATAAAGGACTACAGTGTGCAAACCACTGTGTTGGTGTGTCTAGGAGCCCACCAGGGGTCATGGAGTCAGTGTCAGTGTGGCACAGTGACACTCAACCCCTCCTCAGCCCATCACCTGAGGAGCTCTGATGTCACACACTCAGTCCAAAGACTGCCTGCTTTAGCAGGGAGTGTGGGATGGTGTCATGGAAAATTGTTCCCCCAAAGCACAGAGGAGGAGAATCCCCAAGAAGAGCCTCTGTAGACACAGGGAAACCTAACACACCAGGAGGAAGAAGCCTCAGGAATCAGAGGTCCTGTTTTTTGTTTTTTTGAGACAGAGCCTCAAGCTGTGGCCTTGAGTAGAGTGCCATAGCATCATAGCTCACAGCAACCTCCAAATCCTGGGCTCAAGCGATTCTCCTGTCTCCGCCTCCCAAGTAGCTGGGACTATAGGCGCCCACCACAACACCTGGCTATTTTTTGATTGCAGCCATCATTATTGTTTGGCGGGCCCTGGGCTGGATTCGAACCCGCCAGCTCAGGTGTATGTGGCTGGCGCCTTAGCTGCTTGAGCCACAGGCGCCAAGCCTAGACTTTCTGGACTTCCTGTGTTTTTAAACGTTGTTTTTTTTTTTTTTACTGTGACTCATACTTAGAAACACATTTGATGTCATAACTCAGTACACACACGCACACATACACACATAAATTGGAAGAATAATCTAACAAAATAGTTTTTACATTACAAGTACAAGACAGCATATTCTGATCTATTTTCTTGCATTTTTTTTTTTATATAAAACCTGCTGTTAAAAACTCTGAATTATTTTCACAGCCTACTACTGGATTGCAATTTGAGGTTTTTAAACATACTAATACAGGCTTGGTGTTTGTAGCTCAAGCAGCTAAGGCGCCAGCCACATACACCAGAGCTGGGGGATTTGAATCCAGCCCGGGCCTGCGAAACAACAATGACAACTACAACCAAAAAACAGCTGGGCATTGTGGCGGGAGCCAGTAGTCCCAGCTACTTGGGAGGTTGAGGCAAGAGAATTGCTTAAGTCCAGGAGTTAGAGGTTGCTGTGAGCTACAGTGCCACAGCTCTCTATGCAGGGCAATCGCTGGAGGCTCTGTCTCAAAAAAAAAAAAAAAAAAAAATACTAATCCAGTCCAATCCTACCATTTTATGGGAAAATGAAATGACTTTCTTTTGACTATTCCCTATATACACACACATCTACAGCATGGCAATGACAAGACCCCAGGCTTCCTGACCCTTGATTTGGCCTTCCTTCAGTGCCTCCTATAACTTCAGTCTTCAGGCATAAAGAAGTCATGTTTCCCATGTGTATTTTAGAGCAAGCTATTAGGTTGTTTCAAAAGTTTTGTCCATTTTAATGTCATGTGTTTTTGTAGCTCCATATCTCAATAAATATTTATTCTACTGTGTCATGGTATATACTGATCAATGGAGAATTTTGTACTCTATACATTGATGCTGTTCATT